>JAKWJA010002500.1:53862525-54100025 GCA_027704765.1 Solanum habrochaites
TTTTTTTAATTGTTGATTTCTTATTTTTTTATATTTATGCCTAAGGACTTCTCTAAGTGTCTTTACTGAATTCTTATGATAAGTTAAAGATAAGTCTAGTTGTAAGGTAGATATATGACTTTGATAGAGATTTTTCTATAATTTGTTAATTTAAAGTGTTGGGGTATTATAAAATAAAGTTTTATGTGATGCAAATGTTCTTCTTCAAATCGTTAATCTTTTCCTCATATAAAGGTCTTTTAGATCTAAGACTTGATCCCAAAATAGGGCTTTGTTTCATAAAGATATTCAATGATTATTTCAATAATGCTCAACTCATTCTGTCTATAGGAGGAATGATATGTTTGTTTCTGTTTAAGGTTGTAAAATCCTACTCAGTACTCCTTCACTCTTTTGTTTTATTATGTAATCAATCACTCTAGTTCTCTAGTTTAACTTCCCTTAATGAATATGGAATAATAACTTTAGAAGAAGGACTATGCAGTAGATATAGCGATAGGAAAAAGCAAAGAAAGATATGCAAGAAATATAACAAAATAGACTTTTGCTGTAAGGATTTGTAAATTAAAGCTCGTAAACTTAGAACAACACTATCTCATTTCAAAATATGTAAACAAAGAATTGATAATTAGAAAGGAGATATGTTAGAAAATAAAGTGCAAGATAATAATTAGATAAAGCAATAATAAATGACACAAATACAGATGATGATAGTGAAATATCTGAATTAGAATCAGAACTTAGTACAGAAAGAATTATATGGAAACAGCCAGTTCTAGTAGTCCATTTCAAGAACCAATGAACAAGGAAATACTGCAGACAATAGCACAGGAATATACCACCGTAGAAGAGTATATATAGACCAAAGGAGATACTCCAACAAATCGATGTAAAAACTATGGGAAAAAGAATGGCCTATAGAAGAAACAATGTACTCCCAGAAGGCAGGAAGTAAAGGAAAAATTTTACATATAGCAGCACATGATACCCACAAAGATGGAAACATCAGTAATAGACCTTATGGAAAGGGATACCTAGTAGCAGATTTATATAAACAATTTCATACAGAAACAGCAGATGCAAAAACTATGTATAACTATTTAGAAACTTTTTAGGAGAATCAAACTAAAGGCTTTATGGGAACGCTTATTAAAGTCGACTATTCCATCAGAATTTCAATACTCTAGTATTCATTAGGTCCCTAACCCAATAACTTTACAAATAAAATTACATAACTTTATAAAAGGAGAAGACCCCACATAGGGGATTAACTCGCTTTACAAAGAATGCAGTCATAAAATAGGAAACAATAAGTATAAGTATATGGTATGATATAAAGAAATTTTTAAATGATATTTTTACTATGTAAAATCTAGGGACCGCCTTGACCAAGACTTAGGTTAAAAAATTATTTCAAATTTTACAGGAGCTTTTAGGTGAGAACTAGAAGAAGAAAAGATGGACCTAACGAGCTGCATAGACTCAAAATCATCAAAGCGCAATGGTCAATGACATAGAATACAAACTATCATGACATACCTACAAGAAAATTACTAATCTACCAGAACAAAACAATTAAAACCGAATGAAACTGAATTTATGTAAAGATGAATATATACAACTCAAGTTATGATCAAAGAACAAATAACAGGGAGAAAAAAGTATAAAAAAGTATCATCCACAAAATCATAAGTAGATTAAATGAAAAAAGGATATTTCTTAGAAATCTCCGCACCAGGGAAATCCAATTCTAAATAGGGCAAGACATTTTAGAATATTGTAAGAACAGATAAAATTATAAAATTAAACTAGAATGTTTTACATTGTGGAAGTATAAGAACATTTAGCAAATACTTGTCAAAAAGATAGAATACTATAAATAGAATAGCACACTAGTAGAAGAATATTTTAATGAACATGTATTAAATGTAGATGAATATATGTCAGATAATTGAAAGGATTTAATCTTATATATAAGTATAGATATCAGACGAAAATAACAAAGAAGATAAAATTTATTCTAATTCAGAAGGAGAAGAATAATAATGAACTAGGAATAGAAGAGTGAATATAGATAAACCTAAAATAAAATTTATGAATATAGTAGACTGTGAAATGAATTTGAAAAAGATACAGGACTAGACAGTAATCCATGTGTGAATTGGTTGTAAATGGTACCCAAGCAAAATAAAAGAGGCTAAATGTAATAAATGTTTTATAGAAGGATGTATACAAGTGTATAGGAAACACAATTAGGAATAATAACTCAAAAAAGAAAAGAATATATACTACTAAATGCAACCTCCAGTAAACTTAAAGGTATTAGTATTAGAAGCATAAGTAAAAGAATTAGAAGAAAGAAGAATCAGGTTAGAAAAAGGAAAAAATATAAAACAGGGAACAATCAGTAGATAACCATGAATTAATGAATGAGAATCGAATCCCTAATATGCAACGAAGACCAAAAAAAAAAAAAAAAAAAAACAAATAATATAACTACTGTTAAAATATTCAACAAAAACTCCAAATAGGAAACGTATGAAATAGAGACTTTAGGCATTAAATAGACTTCAGGATGTACCAAAAGTATTTTAAACAAAAAGATTGTACGTCCAGAACTAATAGACATTTAGAAAAAACCACTTGCAGATATGCAAAGGATGGAACAATAATATATATATACATTATATAGCTAAGCACAAATAAGTTTGTTAAATACTTGTTCAAAATTTTATAAACCTACTTATAAAATGGATCAAAATATGGGTAAGAGACTTAGACATAAGAGTAGTTTTGTGCTAGGAGGACCTTTATATTATATAATTTAAAGGAGGACTTACTAAACAAAAGAGGAATCCTTTTTATGAAGAATACAACTGATACTTCAGTTTTGACTATATAAAAATGTAATAACAATAAGACCAAAAAGAAAAATGTTGTGCAAATGTGAAAATTAATATACAATGTACTAGAAAATGTAATATATTATACGAAATAATACTAGAAAGAGAAGAAGGAAAAAATATAATAATAATAAAAATCTATGTTTTCAAGAAATGGAAACAGACATATAACTTTAAGACAGGAATCAAGAGGAACTAGGGGCAATAAAGATCAACAAGACTTAATAAATAAGTAAAAATGTTTAGAGATAATAGAAATATATCGGAGAAAAAAACCCTTAAAATATGGGAAAATAATCATGAGTATGTAAACTAGACATAATAAATCCAGAATGATATAATAAAAAACGCCTCAATCGAAGCTACAACTCAAGAGCTAGAAGATTTTAAAATACAAATTAAAGAATTGTTAGACGGTAGAGGAATAAGCAGCTCCTCGACTTAAAAGCCATAGATCAAACAACATTTATGGTCAAGAAATTATAGTGAAATAGTAGAGGAAACAAGCTAGATTGCGTAAATAAATTACAAAGATGTACATGACAATACTAGACAGACGATTATAAATACCAGACAAGACAGGAATTAATAAATAGAAACAAGGAAAATAAATTTTAGTACATTTGATGTAAATCCTGATTTGGCAAATAAAGATTGCATCCAGAACAGTCTAGAAGGGATGCTTTTAAACTGTACTGAAGGGGACATTTCGAATGAGTTGTCTAATTCCATTTGGGTTAAAAACAGCACTCAATTGTTTTTTTCCAAAGAAGAAAAATGATAAAATATTTGGCGAATATAAAAGATGTTTGTATGTATAGGTAGATGTATTCTAGTTATTTAGTAGAAATATTAAAAGAACAGTTTAGGACATTTACAAACAATTTTTAAATTATTGCGTTATACACGGATAATATTCGTAAAAAGAAAGAATGGAATTATGATGTAAAAATTATATAAACTTTTTAGGACTTTTGAGGAATAGGAAAGGTTAAATTTACAACCTCATATAGCGAAAAAGCAGAGATTGACATTGATAAATTTAGTATAATTTAAAAGACGTACAATATTCTCTAGGTATAGTTGAATTAGGCCGCGTTCAAGACGGGTAGACAAAGAGGAGGAAAAAAGGAGCAGGACACCAGGAGACGGCGTAAGACAGGAAAAAAGGAAAAGAAAGCGAGGAAGAGACGTAAGAATATTAGGAAAATAGGGTAGGGTGGAGGTAGGACGACGCAAAATGAGAGATGGAAAAAGCAAAAATAAAACATTACATTGCCTGATTGAAAGATGCCACTAGAAAAGATTATTTAATAATTTAGTTGTTAGAACAGATGGAAGCTTTGAAGGATGGGGTTGCAGTACTAAAATCAAAACCACATAAAATTAGATTCAAAAAGAAAGAAAAGATAGGAGGATTACCAAGTTGAAAAATTTTTAAAAGGAAAAAGGACTAATAAGGCTCCATAGTAGCTTGTTGAAATTCTGCGTAAACTATGGTTAAATAGTTGCAGAATTTATATTTTAAATATAAACCAGAAAATATTAGTAAAACAGATTGATGAAGCAATAGTAAATTTCATCAAAAATTAATGATAAACTAGTAGCAGAAGAAGCTGGTTAAAACTTTGTAGATACAATATCTATTTACATTCTATAAAAGTTTTGAGCATATTAAGGAAATGATGAATAATCTAGCAGATCAATTAAGTAGATTACTAATTAAGTGTAAATTTTACAGCAGAGACCTCTACTATAGACAAAGGTAAAAAGAGTTCAACCTTCAACTCAGGTGTGCAGACTCTTATAAGAAGACAGTATTAGCTATATTACATTTTAATCTACTATGATAAATGATGCCGATATTAGAATAGAAAGATGCAAGTTGGAGTACAAAACTTCATTGCATAGGACCGCAAACTTAACCTTTTAGACATTACCTAATTGGCAACTAGATTAAACAACAGGACATGTCTTATTCGATAACATATAGCATAGACATAATAAAAAGACATAAAATATATAAGTTTGTTTTAAATGCTTTAGGATATTATTTTACTAGTAACAAATAAAGACAGAAACTAGAAATATTATGTAGTAGTATGAAGACAAACCGGTGTTTTTCCAAACTTGGATCGAAGTTTGACTACAATCAAAGATTTTCATAAACCCCTTTTAAGGTTTGTAATGATTTTAAGAAGCTTTAGCTATGCTAGAGGAATTTTATGACCAAATTATTATATTTCCCCAGAGTCTCAGAACAACCCAGAAAATCCCACAATAGAATATCCAAAAAGACAGGACAAAATTATATTTTGTGACATTGCTCATCCAGGACCGACAGCAGTAAAAGGTAAAATTGAAAACAAATGAGGCCTTAAGGGAAGAGCGAAAATGCCACGCTCAGGGAAAGACTCAGCAAATTGGCAAAGCAAAGTAAGAATACACAAAACTCGACATATACTCAGGGTTCTCCAATCCCAAACAAAAATGATCGAGATGGGGTGTGCATTCCCCCACTTACTGCTAAGAAATCATGTAGCGGATAATGATAAGCATAGTCCAGCTCAAAAACGGTGGCGGTAAAAGATCTCAAATCCGTTAATGGCTGCTCATTTGCCAAAAAGTGAAAGAGACGAAAGTTCATCTGGCAAGGACAAATTACACTTTCCTTAACCAGACAATCAGGACAAAAAAGTTAAAAAGCCCAAAAAAAATAAAGAGTGTAGAATTCCTATAACCGAACCTGTAGAAAAACTACTCATACAAAAACAAGAACAAGACAACATATAAACCCAGCCCAATACAATAGCCAAGACAAATTTCTACTCCGAGCCCCAAATAATTCAGACAATTTTGAGACTCATGCAATTTGCCCAAGACCCAAATGATGACGATTAGGAGCAAGTTTCGATTCTCTTGCATTGCATATTTAGACACGTAAAAAACAATAATAATTAAAATTATAATAATAATAATATAAATTACATAAATGTTATTTTATTTTCCAGTAAAGAGGGATGCCTCTTTGTCAATTTGGTTTTCTTATGAGTCCCACTTACTCCTACCAACATGTGGAAAAAACGGTTGGACGAGTGTATTCAACACTAGAGATGAGAGATAAGATTGTCAGAACAGATTCAAGGAGTATACTGCAAAAAGCAGGGACATATGATTCCGTGACGATGGGGGCTAATGTGTACCGGCTGAAGTGTAACGTCCTTTCCATTTGAAATACGGACGTTTGAAGTCCGCAGCCATTTCAAAAGCAGATTTTCCGAAGGACAAGGACGGGAAGCTAAGAAAGAAAGCGACCATACAAACCATCTCTAAGACATTCCAGACTAACCTCTTCCAAAAAACGATCTTTACGACTTGTCACAAGATTTTCAGCTTTAGTCTTTACGTATTTTCAAAGTTGGTTTGAGTTAAGCTGGAGCTTTTCGGGTTTTCGAAAGGAACATACAATCTGTTTAAATTATGTAAGTTTTTATATCTCAAGTTTTCGTTAAACTTTCCCCTGTAGAGTAAAGTATGTGTGTTTATGATTATGTTATAAAATTTACATGTTATTCTTTTGCTAAATTCCATGAATACTTGAATATTATTATGAATTATTTTATCTAGTTATGGTTAGTCTCTTAGCCTCTTATGAAATCGGATGGATAACTGTAAATTCCTAGGACTATGTCAGGTTAAATGTCTAAGAGAACTATCAATACACCACTTCCAGGGGTGGGGTGAAAGAAGATCAGTGTAGAACCAAAGAGGCTAAGAGGCGAGAATGAGATGAACGAATATTAATAGATTCATACGATAAAAAAAAAAAAGTCAAATTTTAAGGGAATTTAACTAGAAGTAGAGTGATTATTACATAATAAACAAAAGAGTGAAAGGAGTTAATGAGTAGGTTTACAACTTAAAAAAAAACAACAATATCATTCCTCCTATGAGAATATTGAGAATTATTGATAAATCATTGAAATATCTTTATTGAAACAACAGCCCTATTCTTCAAATTGAAAGAATACATTGTATAAAAAATATGCGTGACAATTTCATCCCATATTAATGACCCATATATAGTGACTTGAATTACTAATATTTAAATTAAAAAATTCTCAATATACACCGTCTTTTTTTTTTCTTTTCTAATTTCAATATTTCCTCCCATTTCTAAAAACTTATAAAATTCCCTATTTTACTCCTAAATATAAACTGCCGAATACATAAATCTCATCTCCAAAAATCAAAGTTCATCACTTATCGATTTCATTCAATTTTCTCTCAATTCTCTTGACAGTTAAATACTCACCGTATTTATGATTTCGAAGATATTGATCGGGTTGAAAACAAAAAAAAAATTCACGATCCATAATAATTGCGAAAACAAAAGTTGAGAAGTTTAAAACGGATGTTCCTTCATCTTAAAAAACGCAGGTTCATAAAAGCCCCCCAAAAAGGGGTCAAAAGTTTGATCTTGCAATTTCTCGACCTTCATTACCTAAGTATTAGGTTTTCGATCTTCTTCTATTAGCTATTAAACGTTTTTTTGTTGATCAATTGATGATACGTAAATGACTAAATCCATATTTCGTAATTTAATGTATCAATATTAGCTTTAATCAATTGGTACACTAACCCTAATTCTATTAAGTTATAATATATTTTATATCAAATATTATAATATTATTAGTTGTGTACCATTAATTAGATCTCATGTCATTTGAGATAAAATAATATTCAATAATGTATCATTCAAGATTCGTTTATCTATGTTATCTGAACATTATTATCATATTAGTTTTGTACCAACTAAATTCTATTACTCAGTATGTATCAGATATATAATAAATGGTTTAATAAGTACATGATTCAAAATTTTACTAAAGTGTATCATGTTTTTACATAAGATACATTATAATTTACTAATTATCTGTATGTCCTTATTTGTATTAGTATTAAATATTGGTCAGTTTTTTGTATCATGTATAAGTGTCGGCAATATTATATCAAATTAAACTGTTGGCAATTAGTGTATCATTTAAGATGTTGATAATTAATGTATCATGTATAGATGATGGCAATTAGTGTATCATGTTTAATAGTTTTTTATTTTTGTATCAGTAGTAGGATGTAGTTATTTTAGTATATTATTAAGTGTATTTTTATCCATTATAGTCTTTGAAGTATGTGATCAAATAAATTTCAACTTACTCTTTGAAGTTTGGTCCAACATACAATATTGATTTAATAAAAGATTTGAATTAGTATATGGGTGTGGACGGTATCAAGTTGTTTAAAGATTCTACTTTTGGGCCATACCTCGACAATAATACCTGCAGTTATCAAAGGTCAAATATCAAAATGCTTGTTGCTTCTTGAGCTTGAGTAAAGATAATATTAAATTTGGATATTCGGCATGCAAATGACAACATATTGCGTTTCACTATAAAAGAACTTGCAATAATAACCAGACTGAAATGCACAAACAATTTCGATGAGTATAAATATCGAATCCTACTTAGAGGAGGCTTGTTCAAAGATATTTCCCTAATTTAGTAAACTATAATAGTGTGAGAAAGGGATAATTTGTTCAAAGTTTTTTCAAGGTAGTTGGGTCAACAACCAGGATACTTTCCATATGAGAATTATTTACTTCATCCATACATTTGTTTTGTCACAACTACCTAATGATCTATCCATGTTAATGACTTTATTATGGTTTAAAGTTGTATATACCAACATTTTCCTTGGGAATATCATGCATTTGTCAGGTTAATGATATTATAGAGCAAGAAAGAACCAAAGTAAAACAAATATATCGTTTCAGTGTCATGTCCTATGCTCTAATCTTCTTTTTATGCTGACTATACAAATTTTATTTAGAATGCATGTACAAATATACAACTGAGTCTTGAGAAAATTGGTTGTACTTGATTTGCTTGACAATATGGATATTTCTTATTCTAAACATTCTAGGCCTACTGATAAACCTACAGAAGATATATCAGAAGACAATCCTAGGGTTTTAGGATTTTTCTTCAAAACCACCTAATCAGATTTAAAGGAGAACTATACTTGTATCTAGTACCTCTTCTACACCACCCCTGAAGATTAAAATGAAACAGTTGATTCATCCAAATCAAAAAGTAGTGCAATGGAACAACTAGAATAGTCTCCAGTGATACAAAAAGAGTCATTCTCAATTCTAAATTCTGCTGGTAATGTTTCTATTCTTCATGGCCCTTCATCTGATTCTAAAGAAAAGAAAGATATTTGAGATATAAAAAAAGTTAAGCAATATCTGAAGTACTATGTAAGTGATTCTCATAACTATTAATGAATTATTATTTATTTTATGGTGAATCAATATTAACTTATTTAAGTCTATTTGAAGGTTTAAAAAAGTTTGATGATGTGGAAATCTTAATGAAAAATAATAACGCAGATCTGACGAAAGCAGTCCAGAAGTTAAAACGGAAGTTACATGTTATTACCAAATATTTACTATTTGTGAAACTACTTTTTCATTATGTGGTACTTTTTTTGTCATGAAGAAAATTTATACCAGATCGATTCAAATCACGGAGGAAGAGTTAATCAAAAAAGTCAATGTTAATCAACCCCAAAATACAAATCAATTTGTTGAACAACCAAGGTCTCCAATTGATATGGAGTTTTCCAACAACGACCTCGTAGATAATGCTGATGTAGAGGCTGAAGAAAAAACACAAGCACATGATGATTTCGATGCACTCATTTAGGTTTTTGTTTATGTAAATTTAGTTTCATCAAATGCTTAATTTGTACCATAAAGTGATGAAAAAATCCTTGATTTTCAGGTAAATGAATTGAGGAACAAAGCAAGGACACTAACATGCAAAAAGGAAAAAAACAAATGGAAAGAAGGATGAAAGGAAAGCTTGGTGATCGCCAAGGTCACTTAGAGAATCACTGAGTGACTATCTGACCGTCTAAATTTCTAGTGTGCCAAACCTTGAAGGAAAGAACCAAGTGGGTGACGAAAAGGTGTAGTAGATAGACCACCGAGTGATTCCAGAAAACCAAGATAAATATCCCAAAGTTACAGACCAGGAGGATGTTGAATCCTAAGGTGAAAGGACGATGGAAGAAACCAAAGGGAGGTGAGCTTGACTTACTTTGTTGAATGGGCTTTACTAGCACATTTTGGGCGACCACAAATAAGATTTTGAACATTTAGTTAGTATCAAGTAATCTTTTAGATTTTTAGACATCATAGACAGTTTTATCTATCGTTTTCTTTAGCTTTGAAAGTGGTCTGTGAGATTTATCATTAAAGACATAAGTACTCTTACCAGAGAAATCAATTGATTCGAGGTAATTGTTCGAGAAAAAATTACCTCTCCTACAGTCTAAATTATTCACAAATATCTAGCTATTTACTAATAGTTGCAATTACCCATATCTCTATATTAGCCTATAGTCGGTCACATCCCAAGAATGAGATTCATTATTGTTAATTTTTATTAATGAGACTGTTGTAGTTGATAACTAAAGCCCAAACGCCCCATCTAACGTTCATGTCACCCCCTTTTACTTGATTATGTTTTTAATCGATAATTTCTATTCCTATGGCTGATTAGAAAACATTCATACTTCCTAATTGAATTTGAAACATGTAATGCTTCATGGGGGATTTGTCCCTAAATCATTTAGTTGGATTTTATACTGATTTGCGATTGTTGAACACGTAGAATTGGATGAGGTGTGCTTGAAAAGTAAATTAAAAATGTCATTGTTGTCGGAGAGCATTGTTATTTAAAATTATTTGGGTGAAGTTGAATTTTGTTCTTGTTAGTCATAGTTCAATCTACTTATTTTTAGTTTGGTTTTGTGTTGTTTGTGTTAAACAAGAGGAAGTGAGCGTCAAATGGAGTAATGGTGACCAAGTGAGCCCCCCTCCTTCAGTGATAATGATCCGTAAGGATAACATCTTAGATTTCAAATGATTGGAGGGTGAGACAACCCATAAGACGAGGTTTAATAAACTATTGTTATAGCGCCCAACTCATGAAATCCCAAATAAGATGTTGTTGGAATGTTATTATAGGGGTCTTTGATAATGTGAATAGAGGATTGACTGATCAATTTTCTCCTGGTGGTATAGTGCGGTCGCATGAATAAGATCAACAAGGATCCAGATGGGGACCAGAACTTGGCCAAAATAAAGTCCAACCTAGATATATCAAGGAATTTGAAATCATGCACAAAAGTGAAATAAACTTTCTAGCAGCTCAAAGATGAAGTGAATATGCAAAACCACTTAAAGCCAGGTGGTAACCATAGATGGAATAAAAGGGGGAAAGAGGATAGGCACGTCCCCCCATGAGAACCAAAAGCCTAAGGATAACGAGGGTGATCAAATAGAAGATAAATTCTTACATATTCAGAGCAAAGTCAAAGGATACGACATAGTGTTAAAAGAGAATGTCTCGACCCTTAATCGTATGGTGACCTCTCATTTCATCTCGAATACGCAATTGGAGACCCAAACGAATTAGATTTCATAGCATCTCAACCCAAGACACAAAGAGAGGTGGCCTGTAATACTAGGGCAAACCTCAAGAATGAAGCTTGAATGGGTACTTAGTGTCGTGCCACGACGTTAAATAAGGCACTACTTAGGAGGAAACCCAAGTTGTTTATGCTTTGTGTTTTTATTTTGAAAAACGAGTTTTGATTGTGCAGGTATGTAAGAGCTCACAACTAGAAATGACTAGAAAAGAGGTTAAAATCTGGGAATATTAATTTTTGGCAATTTTCATACGGTCATAACCTGTAGCTCAGGATGAGCAGTTCTTGTTATGGTTTGAAATTATTTGAAAATATCTTTCTAACGGCGCAAATTTGCGCAATTTTGATATCTTATGAGTGAGTTTCGCCTTTTTAAAGTTGGATTAAGGATTATCCAATTCCAATTTGGGAATGGAACAATTGTCTTTTCCTTACTCAATTATTTTATTTCATTTTTGGGTAATAAAGTGGGGTCTAAACTGATCTTCTTCAAAGCACGTTTTTAGAAAACAAGTTAGGGTTAGGAGAAAAGAGGATAAAGGAGAAGAAGAAGTAAGAATGTTCAAGATCGTCGAAGTTCATCTTGTGGAATTCATCAGGGGTAATCCCTAAAAAGGTACTTGAGATCTTTTCGCATTGGGTTAGTTCACCTACACACCTAATTGTTTAAATTCAGCGTTTCTGAGTAGATTGAATGATGAAAAGTGAAGTTCTTGAAGAATATTGTTGAATTTTTGTTGGTTAAATTGTTGCATGCATAGAGTTGATTTGATTCGCGTTTCCATGTTTTTTTTAGAAGGATTTATTGGGTATTGAGGGTATTAGCGATTCTGAGTGTTTGGGGAAAGAACCATGGAGGCTTAGAGATGAACAAAGGAGAAGAAAATTCGAAATGCTTGTCCGTAGGGCCCTAGGGTGCCGCGCCTCCCATAGCCTCACAGGACAGTATCTGTGGGCGGCGCTCCAACATGCTCTTTGTCGAATGAGGGCTGGCGCCCCACACCTCTTAAGGGACGCTAGTTTTCCCCAATCTTCCCCCATCTTTTTGTACTAGTTCCTAAGTAATGTACCTACATTTACTAGTTGATTTCAGCACTCTAAGGTACATCTAAACATCATGAAATCATCCATAAACATGTGATTATGAACCTTGAACCCATAATCAAATTCAAGTAAAGTTATGATTAAAGTCAAATAAGTTAAGAGTCAAGTGTAGAAGTTTAAGAAGTAAGTCAAAGCAAAGTTTCTTAAAGTTTAAAGAGTCTTTAATAAACATTTTAACTTTGTTTTAAGACTTAAGTTTCAAGTTAAGTAAAGAGTTGAAGTTCTTTCTTTAAAGAAATAGAAGGAAACTAAGTATTCCTTAAGAGTTGTTTTATGATTCAAGTATCAAGTTGAGTAAAGAGTAAAGATTAGAAGAAGAAGTTCAGTTCAAGTTTCATAAGTATTTTACAAACGTTTTAACTTTGTTTCTAAGGCATAAGTTGAGTTCAGTTCAGAGTAAAGTTAAGTCTTTTCTTCAAAAGAATATATGGGAACTAAGTATTCTCAAGAATTTACAATTTTCTTACACTTACGATGAAAGGAAATTGAGATTTCCAAAAGAATTTTGAACAGTGTGATTTCAATCTCTTTTAAGAAAAAAAGATGAGTTTTGAGAAAAAGTATATAAAACATGATTAGTATGACATTCGAGTATGTCATCAATGTTGAAGAAGCATGATATCTAGATATACCATCAATGTCTATGCAATATGACTTTCCAAGTCATCAATGATCATATTAAAATATGATTTTGATATATTTTGAGAAAGAGTTTTGAAGAAAAGTTACCTTTTTAAGAGGGTTGTTTGAGTAATCATCTCAAACCCAAGAAAGAATTTTGGTTTTTACAAACTTATGAGCTATGTTTTTAAGCACTTATCTCAAATCACAGAAGAAATGTGTTTTTAAAACATAAGAACTAAGTATATCATGGGTAAAAAACCGTCATACTTTTTAGATGAATCATTTTCACAGTAGACTAGTGGACCACTTAGTAGTTCATGTTCTATATTGACATCAAGGTAAAGGAAGGTCCTCTTATAGTGTGAGGTAAAATATTGTATCATCACTATATCTATTAAGTGACGGTTGTCGGTTAGATAAAGTTCCACAAATATAGTTGTATGATTGCTCAAGAGGTTTTGCTTCGTATGAATGAGGGTATGAGACTTCATTCAAGCACTGTACGAGTATACATTGAGAGGAAGCATGGTATTTTTTATTAAGATTATGAGTTTAGTTAAGATTATTTTGTATTTTTACATACATCTTAGAGTTAATTGTATCTTTGCATACACATAGTTGAAAACCATGGTTTAAACAACTTTTCTTTATATTGCACATGTCTCTAAACTACTATATAATGAAATGAGTTAGTTATATTGAGTGATGTTATTCATGATTTGAGAAGAGCCAAGGTAAGTGTTCCTTCTTACTCTTTTTCAAAATTAAGTTGTTGTTTAATATTCCAACTCGTATACTCGGACATTCAACATACTGATGCCAGTTGGCCTGCATCGTATCATGATAAAGATGCAGGTAACTAGGTACGATATTCCAGAGCACCGTTGATCCAGTGAGCAGTTCAGAGTCAGTTGGTGAGCCTCCTTGCTTTACGGAAAATCCATTTTCATTGCTTTCTAATATAGTTCATTAGGATATTGTGGAGGTCTATCCCAACATCAATCTCACTTAGTATAGGCTTCATAGATAGTCAGTCAGATTACAATTCTTTCATTCTAATTTTTGTTATTAACTTATTTTCAGATTTAAGTTGCCATTTTGGCTAAGGTAAATATTATTTTTAAAAAAAATTTGATTTCAATTTGAGACACTTGAGTTAGTTAGAATATTAATTCTTTAATTCATCCACTGAGTAAGTAAGCCAGGCCAAGGGTTTGTTGGGGCCAACAATGGTCTCTGAGTGCCGGCACATCAGGGTGTAGACTTGGGGAATGACAATCTTGTTATCAAATCTCAAAGTTCATGAGTGGGTTAGAGTTTATCTCTAAAAAGTGTCTTTCTAATTCGTGCCTATGCGTGTTTTCTGAGAATCATGCCTCCACGAAGAAAAGTCAGAGGTCGTCCAACTAGGAGGAAGGTTGAGGAACAAGAATTACTGAATGCACTTGAAGTGCAACCTCAAGGAGAATTACCTCTGCTGAATTCCGTGAGACTATCCGAATGTTATGTCAAGTTGCGACTCATCAAGTTTGACAAAGAGGTAATCGATATGAAGTGGCTGATACCTCAAGGTTTCGTGAGTTTTAAGGGATGAATCCACCCAGCTTCACAGGTTCATGTATCATAGAGGATCCAAAGAACTTTGTAGAAGTACTTCAGAATTTTTTTGTCATATTACATGTTGTTGGTGCGGAGAGGGTGGGACTAGCTGCAGAGGATTATAGTTAGTGGACAAAGAAAGGTCTTAGTTTCATCAAGTTTTTTTCCAAATAAAAGCAAAGTTCAAGGGGTGTTCAAGAGAGGTTCACACACTCATAGGGTAGGCCATAAAAGAGTTATATGTAAAATTGACTCATACTCTCTAAAGTTACCTAAGATAATCTCAAGAGCGAACCTTACTTACTCAATCGAACTAACAGGGAAAATTCTAGGTTTATTCATGTATTGTTCAAAGTAAGCTCATCATACAAGGAATAGACACTAAAGTCAAACATGACTATACACTTTTTCTAGTGTACAACAGTGATCACAAGAGAATCAATTTGATACATGGATAATCACAACGAGATGCAAAGAGTTCACATATTCTCTATGCAACTTCATTTGGTCTCGTCGTAGCCGCACATTCATGTTTGTTCTATTGAGAGAACTATTCAAGTAATCGGTATTGATCGATACCGAGATTCAAACTTGCAAGAGAACAACCACTTTCAACACAAAAGGTGAAAAATATTTTCAAAAAAAGTTTTTTTCAAAAAGGTGAAAAATCGCTTTCCAATTAAACCAAACCATTATCTCAAGCAATCATCTAAGCATTATGAAAACATAAACATAAACATAAACACAGATAATCCAAATCTAAAATTAAAACATTCGTTAAAATGACACGCAAAGGTGGGACTTACGCCACCACAAATATAAAACATTTGTCCTTCAATGCAATTGACAACTATCAAGAAGTAAAAGTAAAAAAAAAGGGAAGGTAAAAAGGGGATCCTATATACACGCTCGCTCCATCTGTCGGGGCATTGTTGCCTGATGCAGCAGCCTAAGGTTTGACACTAGTCCTGGGATTATCATTTTTCTTCTCATTATGTTTATTTCCCTTAGCACCTGTAACATTATTCAGTGCAATCATTTTGTCAAAGTCATGGGCTGCTAGAAAGAAGTTTATAGCCGTGCAAAATCCACGTTTCCACGAAGGAATAGTGGCATTAATGGGGAAGATCCTGCTGGAGCTTGTTGTCTTACTCTCTCTTATTTCTGTGGTTAGTCCTGCTACCTTTTTCGTCTCTTTTGAAATCTCATGCTATTTTATGTCAGGGTGGCATATGTCTCCCTTGGACCATTGGTCTAGCTATTTCTGCAAAAGAATTTAAGAGGAAGTTATAGAGTATTTAAATAGGTGCATGTAGATTAACTTTGCCAAACTAGTTGAAGAGGTTCTCCTCCACTTAGGTGATTCACCGAAAATAGTGCGTAGAGGGTTCTAGGGTGCAGATAAGAGGGGGAACAGGAAAACTTTCGGCGGGTCGCCTAGTGCATTCGGCGAACTAAGATTGCTTGATGAAAGTTATAAATTCAATCACACATTTGGCATTAAACTAATGAAGAAAGAAGGGTGTTAAGCAAATCACCGAGCAGTTTGGCGAGCTCTACTTTGCTCGCCAAACAGCCCAACATGCCTTTTTTAACCAATCTTTTCACATTCAACCCCCTAACCCGTGATAACGAAATTTAAGGCTTTGCTATACCAATTTAATGAAGATCCATAGCAATTGCACATTCCCATAGAAAAATAATTCAACTCAAAGCACAATCGAGCGGAATTCCACTAATTAAGAAAGAACTATCGAATAGTAATCGACAATGTATGTAATCTCTATCAACTTAAAAAGACTCAACAAAGATTCAACACGATTCACATTATGCAATTTAGTACGATTTTGAGAAAATAAATATAGGGTTCGAACTACCAACCTTTGATGCCCATTAAAATGCTATTGAGATGCTAGGAAACAATGCACTCCAGCTCCGAGCACAATTCGACAACTAAAATGCTCTAAAAATGCAAGAAATATTAAGCTAGTGTGCTGGTGTGAGTTTGTGAAAAGTAAAAAGTGAGGGAGAGAAAATCAAAATGGAACTTTTAACCCTTTTTCTCTCAAAGGCCATCCAGTTTCTGCTCATTCGGCAATATATGTTAAATTCGCCTATTTACTCGACAAATCATCGGGTATCTAGTTTCCTCGCCGAATTTAATAGGATCTTCAGGTCATGTGGGAATCCCAACGGCAGTCTTCATCAAGATCGCTAACATGGTTGCCTATGCAACAATACTTTCTACTGACCGCCGAGTTTTACAGGATCCAATCTCAAGATATCTTAAGGCAGACAACGAAAGAAATTGGGTTCGCCAAACTTGTTAGTGGCACGCCAACTAGACCAGTTTCTCTCTTTTATTTACTCTTTCAAGCACTTCCCTTATTTCATCCTGTACAAATAACACACCATTATATTACCAAGACATAAAAACAATTAAAGGGTTTAGATCTGCCTCCTAAACAACGCCATTATTAACATCGCGGCACAACACAAGTAAACCTTCAAGCCTCACTCTTGGGGTTAGCAATAGTATTACTTGGCAAACCCCCTTCTTGTCTCGGGTTGAGATGACACAAGATATGACCCATTTGTGTCTCTAACTGCTTGATTGAAACCAAATGGGAGGTGACGATCTGGATAAGGGTAGACACATCTTCTTTCATGACTTTAAGCATTTTGTGTGACCCTTCAACTTTTTTTAGGATATGTGGGAGCATATCTACGGACCTACCACCTTTCGAATCCTTGGCCTTTTTCCACTCATGGCGAGACACATAACTATCCTTTTCCCCATCCTTCCAATTTGGATTCTGGTCCTTCCGTTCATGGTGTCGATCCTCCTATCCTTCGTCTTTAGTTCCAAACCTTGGTTACCACCTTCCTTGGTTAGTTTGAATGATAACCACCGCCTTCGTTGGCTATAATGATATCTCCTCGTTATACAGAGCTTCAAACTTCATTTCTTCAGGATTTGTACTCCCGATCCCTATAGTATTGACACCACGAGCACTTACCCCCATGATGTTTGTCGATAGAATATCAAGTTTTATCATAATATTAGCCATGTTTTGGTCTCTCTCATTATACTTTTCAATCTTATCCTAGATAGTTGGAAGGTGACACGGGAATCTTGGTCCTTACGAGTGTAACACACTCTATTGATGGTTATCATGCCATCTTAAAGTTGGGATGCCACTGCATATGTCTACTGCATTAAGCCTTTTAGCGAGCGTTGGTCATTGACACTTTGTTTACTAAATCCACACTCTGGTAGAAGTACTGAAGGAGCACATCATCACTTAAATCATAGGTTGGGCATTGTAACACCAACTTTTTAACTGTAGCCAGGATTTATGTAGAGATTCTTCTTCCAGGAAGTTAAAGATTTTGATGATATCCCAAAGTGACATTATCTTGGAGGGATGGAAAAATCACACTTGAAATGTTGTTATCAAATTCTCCCGAGAAGTAATGGATTCTCTCTACAACTTAGCTAGCCTTTGCATGCCTCTCCCACCAACGGGAAAGAAAATAACTTTAACCGAACTGATTTATAAGAGATGTTACACATCTATAAAGTTTTGAAGATGCTCATGAGGGTCCTTATGAGACACTACACTAAAAAGTCCCTTTAATTGCAAGAGTTGCAACATGGTGCTCGTTATGTGGAATACTACATTTTCCTCAGCTGTGGGTAATCAGATGGCTCTAACACCTTCCATGAGATGGGGGTCATTGATGTGGGGTTCATGGACATCGTTGAGGTTACCGATGTTGACCTGATGGCCAACATGGCTTCCTTTACTCCCATTGACACTCATCTGTCCTGCTTTCACCACAAACACTCAAAGCAAAACTATAAATTAAGTAAACTAAAACGAATAAGAATAAAAATTCTATTGAACTCATAATTCTGAAGTGACACCACTCCCCGGCAGCGGTGCCATTTTGATACTAATCATGACCAACGACACTACTTCTGATTCAAGTGTCTACGATCGTCGACAATATAGTAACCTCACCTAGGGTTGGGGTCATGTCCCAAAGGAGTGGATTTGAGAATTAGTAGCTACCTAGAATTTCATTCTAATTAGTCATAGCTAACGACATCAACGAGTAAAATTATTGTAAATTAAATGGGGTGACATGAAAGTGTGAAATATTAATTTGGGGGGTTTGTAACAAGTACATAAAAAGCAGTAAAATCAATAAAAATCTAAACAAATGAGGGAGAGATTCTTGGGATGTGATCGGAATACGGACAAATCTAGAATATTGGGTACATGCTTTTGATAGGAAATTTATAGAATAATGGTGACTAGTCTAAGATTTAAGTGGAAATAAGTTGTCTCTCTAGAAACTTACCATGTTTCACATGGGTTCCACTCGGACACCCATTTACCACATGAAGATCATCCTACGTCATACCCCACTCACTCTGTCAAGCTGAGTGTTAGAATATGGGATTGGGGCTCACCCTATAGGGATGAGCCTCATGTCGACCCACTTCTTAGGCTATTAATGCAGTTGTCTTGCATTTGTGACTTTTCTCTCGAGCAAGCCGAAAGAACATGAGTAAACTTGTATTTGCAACTACAAATACATTAGATTAAACCACAACTACTAGACGAAATCACCATTAAACTACATCTAAACTACCAACAAGCTAGACATAACAACTGAATTAACCCATATTCGCTAAATTATTGTTGAAACTCAATTTTAAATGATCTTTAACCCTTTTTGAGAATACTATTTGATTAAATACATATTTTAAATTATATTTTGAGTTTAAAATTTTAGTCGTTTTTGTATAAAATTATATATTCTAGTATGCTTACTTTATAAAGAATTATTGTAAATATTATTAAAGTATTTTTAGAATTATTAGTAAACCTTAAATTATTTATTTTATACAAATGTTTTAACATTTAAGTGATTCTAAATATATAAAATAAATTATAATATTTATAGTATTTGAATTGAATAACATTTCTTTAGATTTCCTCATAATCATTTTAATTGTGGCCTATTTTATTCTAATTCATTCCAATTCTAACCATCTTAAAGTTCAAATTTTATTATATTATAGCCACCTTCCATTTTAATTTTAGCCAATTTTTTACTTTAATTTTGATCATTTCAATTCAACTCTCAAGACCCTTTCTTTTAATCTCATTTTTCCATCCTTAAAATAACTTCTAGATTGAATCCTTACCCCTTTTCTCTCATTAAATCAACAGACCAGATCAATTCTATAAATTTTCACTATTTTAGCTCTGAGAGATCAGAACCCTAAACCTCTATAATCTCTTCCTCTCCCTCTCTAGTGCAGTCTCCCTCTCTCCTTCTTCTAGGAGAAAGCAGCGCCGCCACTCTTTCTCCTCCACGACGAGCTCCGGTGAAATGCCTCTGATGCCGTCCTCTTTCTCCTCTCTCGCCTGACCCTTTCCCTTTACCCTCGCTCTTCCACCTTCTCCTCTCTCCTCTCTTTTCCTGGCCAGGCGAGGAGAATAACAGAATCTCCAACGACAGTAAGCAACAATTGGAGATTTGTGCAAAGAAAGAAGAATCAAGGAGATCCACTTTCAAATTGCAAGAGATGAAATCCTATCCTTCCTCAAGTGTACAAAAGCCCTTAAAACTTAAGAGTAAAAATATGGAAAACTAATATTCCAGACTAAAAATTATGATAATGTACGACTATTTTTTAAAATTGATAATAAAAGTAGTGTTTATATTTTTCAGAATTAAAGTTGTAGTGGATCATTCGGCGAATTTAGTAGGAATCGCTGATCCACTCAATGATTTGCCCTTTGGCTGGTTCATCGTCTTCCATTCTTTCCTACAACATCTTCGTGTCCTGGATTGTTGGGCAGTATAGTAATGCTTCGCGGAACTGTTCAGCAACGCACCGACTGCTTCTTTTCACCGCTAATTTGATCCTCTTCTTTCAGAGCTCATCGCACTAGAACAAAAGGTGGTATCTATGCCTATCGGCGACTCTCCAAGTGAATTTGGCGATATTTAGGATCCGACTTCCTTGTTCTTTTCATTCTTTTTGTCCCTTTTTCCGATATAGTGTACATGCTTTCCTTCAAAATTCAAATGCCTGAAACTTGAGAGGTTTAATCAGATATTGATATAAAATAAGCATTTGAGGACACTATTCTACTAAAAAATATGTCCCTAAATGAGTCCAATTTGTAGCCTCATCAACTAGTGATTCATAATTGTATGGAGGAATTGGAGTTTGAAATAATTGAATTCTTGGAGAAAAACTTACCTTGAAGAATTAGTTAAATATTATAAGTATGCCATAAAAATTTAGATTTCACTATGACATTTATTTTCGTCTCTAATAATATAAATAGGTTGTGACAAATATTTTATTGTCTCTAATCAATCTGCGATTTAGTGACAACAAAGAAATCGTCACAAAATATGTAAGGTGCCAAATAGCAACGACTTAAATTTTATAGTGAATATTTCAACTATTTGTTAGAAAAAAATTCATAGCTAAATACAATTTTTTTGCTCAATTGTTGATACTTACAAGTGACAACTTACAAAAAAAATAATACAAGTGCTTCATAAGAAATAGACAGAGTCCATTCATTAATTGTCAAGAGAAAATATTAAAACCGATAAATTTGGACGATTTTATAAAAATGAAAAAAATATAAAATATCAATTTTCTTAAATTACACAATTATAAAATGTATTATTTGAAAAACATAATCCAGGTTATACGTACAGTGAGTGGGGTATGACTCTACCACTAGAGTGCTAATATTTGTTGGTTTTTCACTTCTTTTTTTATTTGATACACTTTCATTGGTAAAGACGATTAAAAAACTATTTTCTCAAGTATTTATGCTATATTTTGTGTGTGTCGATTGATTTGTCGTTGATAAACGACATAGACTAAGTTATTCTATTTATTTTTGTCTATAAATATGTACATATATAAAAGAAATTCTACATATGTATTGTCTTGCAAACTTAGACTTCTCAAAGTTGCGAAATATTTCATTAACTTCTACTAACTTTTTCATCAGTGCGAAAATTAAAGTAAAAAATAAAAGAAATGAACCAACTATGATTTCAAATATATCATGATGAAGTATTATAGTTATGGGTATCAATATTTTTTTCAAACAATTGTTTTACTAATCAAATTGAACCGATTATTCAATCTTTTGAATAAAATCAAATTTTAATTTTAGATAAATTTATAATTGTACTGAATAATTTGTAAATTATTAAAATAAATAAATAAAATTATAGAATCGTATTTCATATATTTAAAGATATTTTTAAAAACATACAGTTTAATTATAATATAATCTACATTTAAATGAATTGTGGATAGTAAATTACATGCATTTGTGTATGAGTATAAATAATCATGTAATATATTATTTCTATAAAATTCTAATTCAAAAGAAGTGAATGAAGTAAAAAATAAAATATAAATGAGAGATAAGAGAGAGCCGGTGAGATGGTAAGCACTCTTCAATTCCAACATCAAGGTTATAAGTTCAATTTCCCAAGAAAGCATAATGTGCGAGCTCCTTGCCAGGGGTTAAAAAAATAGAGATGCGAAATAGATACATGTATATCATAGGGAAATTAGCCTTTTTTTTTATAATGATAAATTTATCCCTAGTTAAGAACAAAATAATTTTTTGTATATAAAATATATTTATTATTGATAAAATTAGATTTTGTTCAAGTGCGAAACACATATATTTAGAGACAATTGATTTCGTCACCGACTAAAGTAATTAATTAGCGACGACATAATTTTGTAGGTTGTAATAACATTTTTAGCGACAAAGCATACTATTAACTATAAAAAATATTTTTTATGACAAATAAATTTGTTATAAATGTTTAAGCATTTAGGAAATATTTATATTTTTGTAGTTAAACTAATACTTTTAGTGACAAAAAACTAAATCGTCTTTGAATACTTTTAGCAACACACATTTAGTGACGACTGAGTGGCGAATTAATTTTCCTCTCAAAAGATTTTTAGTGACAAAAAGCTATTTGTAAATGACAAAACAATTTGTCCATGATAATTGAATTTGTTGTAGTGATTTTTTCCATGACAAAACTTCTACGTTAGGAAAGTAAAAAAAATACGATGAAGAATATTGATAGCATGAGTATATTTATAGTGATTAATGGTCATATTTATTGGTAAGAATTAAATCATGTACAAGAAATAATTTCATAAACGGTAGTAGAATATTTTGGATCCCTTCTATTTTGTTCAAAAAATCAGACTGGTTCTAAGAGTCGTCACTTAATTTTTGAAGTAAGATTAAGAAAATTATTTTTTCAAAAGATTAAAGCGAAAATCTAAGGGGTTATTGGTTCATATTAGCATTTCAAAAAGAGTTTGAAGACACCCGAAATGCCCGCTAACATGCGATTATCCAATAATTAACTATTTGGCTAATTGATTTTTAAATAAAAGAATACTTAATAAATAGAGTAAACAACTTCTGAATTCATTCTTTTTCTTAGGGAAAGGGAAATAAGGATGTTGTTCAAGTAGAAAATACTAGACCTTTTAAAGTTAAACAAAATATACTTATTTTATTTTTTAACACTTTAGGTTAAATCGTCTTTTGTGGAATTAAATTGAGTAAAGAAACCTTAAAATTAATTATCAAATAAACAATTAAACAAATACGAAAAATGGATAAAATAAAGAGAGAGGGGGTATTAGGCCTAAGTCTGTTTTTTTATGTTGGCTTGGACAACACTCGGTCCTATTTTTGTTTTGGGCCTTTGTCCCATTTATCTCAAAATATTTCTGTATCACTATGTATACTGTTGTATACAACATGTATATGACCATTTTTTCGCTCCAAAGATTTGTATAATTCTGTTTTCCAGCCCTGTGTTTCCACTTCCAATTCTGGACTTGACAATGAAAAGAGTGAAGCGAAAAAGGCATTGGGCCTGAATGGCCCAATCAATAATGCAAGAAGGGTTCAGATCCAAGTAAAATCTTCAATTGTAATCACATGTAACAAATGAAAAAGAAAAAGATGCACAAGTATCATTCATTAATCATATTAAAGAGAACCCTAGACCCGCCTACTAGGTGCCACTGAAAACTAGAATTTCCTTTTAAATTTATTTATTTCCAAAAATAGTCTTCCTTTTTAATGAAAAGATGTGATTTTTATGAATAGTTATGACTTTTACGAAGAGTTTTTACTTTTATGAAGAATTACCCTAAAATAGTCATCCACTTTCATGAAAGATGTGATTTTTATGAAAAGTTGTAACTTTTATGAAGAGTTGCGATTTTTATGACAAGTTACGACTTTTATGAAAGTTTCTGACCTTTTCAAAGAGTTGTAACTACTCAACGAGTTGTGACATTTTTTTGATAAAGCACAATAAACGTTCGTTTACACTATTCTTTGTTGTCTATAAATTTAGGAATTTCCTCTCATTTTTTTTTAAAAAACAAAAATTATGAACTTATTCTTCTACACAATTAAATATTCAAGTACTTTTCTATTATTGAATGACTCACTGTCACCATTTTTGTTGTAGCAATATATTTGTGAATAAAATCATTCCATCATAAGAGGATCCATTCCATTAAATCTATGATACTAGAGGGAATAAATTTTTTACGGGGACACTATGAATTCATTGAACTCAATTTTTTTGTTTCTGTTTCATTCTATTGTTATAGATCACGGTATATATTTTTTACAGTCATTAATTTATGCTAATGAGATTAATTATTATTTTTTAGTACACGTTTTAAACTTTTATTTTTTATGTTTCTGCAAAGTTGTTGTTGTAAGTATTTGTTAGTACATGAATATTATTTATTTATTAGAAAACCTATATCTCATGTTGATGTTCATCTAATTTCTCAAAAATATCAAATAGTAATACTTCTAGGAGGCAAAAAGATAAATTATAAAATCAAATTCAAGATGATTAATTAAATGATAAATGATAATATGTTTTAATTATATTTTCCTTTATATTATCAATGTTCGTTACTATGTAATATTGTCTGTAAATAATATAGTGTTTTAGTTTTAATGACGGATAGATTCTAAGTATTTTTTTGTTAGTTATTTGATATTAAATTTTCACGCGAAGCGAGGATAATTTTCCTAGTTCTTAATAAAACGAAATGTCATGCAAAGAACTGAACCAATACACTACTATTCTTATTTTTAAACACTATAAAAGGAAGATGCAAATTAGATGATTCAGTTGCTTGTAAAAAATAAACTAGGGAACATATATGGAACTACAGGAAGAAAGAGGATTTTTGAGCAAATCTAGGTCATCAATGGGATCGATGTATAGTCGAGCAAATCTAGGTCATCAATGGGATCAATGTAATGCTATTGTCCACGGATGAGTCAAGAGCTCGGTAACACCAAAATTACCACAGGAATCGTGTATGGTACTAGTTCAAAGGCAATTTGGGATGATCTTCGTGAACGTTTTGACAAGGTGAATACTTCACAAATCTATCAATTACATAAATACATAGCTGGTTTAGTGCAAGAAAGTTATAGTATTCCTGTTTAGTTCTCGAAATTACGTAATCTTGGGGATGAATTTAATAGTATTGTTCCTCCACCATGTGATTGCCCTAAATCTAAGGATTTTTGCGCTCATATGCTACAAAAAAAGTTGATACAGTTTTTAATGGAGTTGAATGAGACGTATCATCTGTCGAGAAGTCAAATTTTGATGATTGAACCAACTCCCAGTTTGAACAAAGCATATGCAATGCTGGTTGAACGAGAAAGTTAGCGAAGTCTAGGTAGTTCTTCTAGCATTTCTGTTAACGAGAGGGAACTGATTTGAGCAAAAACTTATGGTCAGTGGTAAGTGTAGAATTCTTAGACTCCTAGGGGGAGCAGGTCAACAAGTTTTAAGTCAAGAGACCTGAAAGGAAGAAGAATTTGGATTACAATGTGCTTATTGTAAGAATAAAGGACATGTGAGAAGGAATTGTTTCAAGATTAATCGGATAATCCAGCCAGACTGAAATTAAGAAGAAGAAGAAGGATCAACTGAATACCGCTACAATGTTCAAGCTTGAGATGAGGGAATGCACATCAAAATATTGTCATATGGGGATAATAAACAAAGAGAAATACTTGACCAAATACACAAGAGAAACTTCCAAGGGCTCCTCATCGTATAGATGCACACGTGAAACCACTGAGATAATCAACAGGATGTGTGAATGGCGTTATATGACAGGTTCATTACACACAATCTTATAACTGACATATGAGATTTTTAGTGGATAGTTGATAGTGGAGGCAACTATCCACATGTCTTCTCGCTTAACTAAATTTAAATGATGTGAAATATTAAAACAAGGACTATAATAGGAAAATTCCATTGCCAAATGGAGGTGTTACATTAAGTTACTCATACATGATGTGTAGAATGGTGATACTGAGAATGGAAAAATCTCCTGATTTGTCCCGAATCCATTATAATTTATTGTCAGATCACAGTTAAACTAGAGAACTTCATGTTTTGGTCCTTCTATTCTAGGATTTGTCTTAGGCTGGACATTTCAACTGCGCAACTGAAGAAGATTTGTAAGGAAACATGATGTCTTGTACAGGATGGTGCCACAAAATCAAACACAACAAGGGCTTAAGAAGGTATATCCAAAAGGCTGACACAGTTTGTTGATGATCAAGGGATAAACTCATGCTTCAATAAGTCAGGGAAGGATGTTTGTGGTATACAAAGATGCTGCAAGATTGTATAGATAATGTGAAAATATGCCATTGGGTAAACATACTAGGTTCCTGTTTGCACAATAGTGATCTAGATAAGATATGGATTTTGCGTTCATTAACTATTATGGCCTGTATATAGTCCCTATAATACTCAGAATTTTGAACGGAAACAAAGTCTTTTCTACCGTTGTGATGACTTCTCAAGAAATACTGTTTTCTGTTTAAAGTTCCAGACTGATGTACTGGCAGTTCTCTCATAATTTTGACAGCTGGGTTACTTACTCAGTCAATGCATCACGTTCAGGGAATTAGAACAGATAT
Source organism: Solanum habrochaites (assembly GCA_027704765.1). Lineage (NCBI taxonomy): Eukaryota > Viridiplantae > Streptophyta > Magnoliopsida > Solanales > Solanaceae > Solanum > Solanum habrochaites. The sequence continues at coordinate 53,889,419 of JAKWJA010002500.1, forward strand.
GGTGGAGAATTTTGTAATGACAATAACAAGCTTTACTTAAATATCTAGGAATTGGCATTATTAGAACAGGGCATACCACACCTTAGCCAGAATGGTATAGTGAGAGGAAGCACATGCATGTACTAGAGGTTGCAAATGCACTTAATTTCAGAGTGGGTTTCTCTAAAATTTATAGGGTCATGCATTCTTACTGCCAATCATTATTATCTCAATGAGACTCCATCTAAGTCTAATTGCAGATAAGTCACCTTTGACGTTCTTAACATAAAGCCTTATTGTAAACTTTGAGGACCTTGGTTGTTTATATTATTAGCAGTCTGAAGATAAAGTAGTAAATCTGCTTCTAGGGTAGTGAAAAAACAATTTTCATGGGATATTCCAGAGGACTAGGGTTAACATATCGTGTAACAACCCAAAAACAAATGAATAGGAGACATACGTAAAGGTGATTATTAGTATTAAATCATAAATTTTAAGGGCAAATGGTCCTTTCACTAAGCTATATATTAAATCAGAGGTTAATCTTCTAATTAAAAGGAGTCCTAGTTTGACTTAATTCACTACTCTGATTCTCAGTTCATCATTCTCTCCTCACGTGGTTCAGCCAAAATAACAAAGATACAAAACAATAATATCAAGGTTCTTCACACTTGAAGAACTCACATGAAATTTAAGAAGAACAAAGACACCAAAAACGTCAAGGCAAAAAAGAAAGTGGTTCGTGAGTGGCTTGGTGGACATTGAGGTTACTTGACAGAAGTTATAGGAGAGTTTTTCGGGTAGAAAAAATTCATCTTTGACATCAAATAACAGTATGAGTTTCTTTCCTCTGGTTCATTTTCCAAGAGACCATGAAGAGTGAAAGATATTATTCACTCCGAAACTACGGATTGTTCCCCTCTTGCATGTCCCCTGTGTCACTAGCTCCTATTAAAATTTAGGTTGGGTATGTTGCTGCGACAAAGTTAGGGATGATGAAATGTTTTTGTGATGTTTATATTTACGTATGCATGTTCGAAAATTTGTGAATAAAAAATATGTTTTTCGAACTCAGGTGAAAAAGTGTGTGTGGGTGTATGTTTGGCACGTGAAAAAAAAACAAAAAAAAAAAAAAAACAAACTGAAGTTGTAAATTGTTGGAGGTGTGCAAAGGCCTGTCATTTTGATTTTATGTGCTAAAATTGTGCACAATTTGATGTTCATTATGGTGTGTGAAGTCCAAAAATATTGAGTGAAAAGCATTCTTTTGACTAATGTAACCCCTAAACTACACCTAACTACACCTAAATGCTTTGTGAAATGCTCTGAGGAAAACTAAAATGAAAGGTGATGAAGGGAAGCTAAAAATTTTGAATAAATTTCCGCTTAGTGTACTTAAATTCGTTCAAAAAAGGGGCGTTGAAATCTTGAAATTTAATACATTTAACCCGAGGTTAGGACACCAGTTTCGAAACCTGTGCCTCATTCCTTCCTTCTCTTTAGCGAGAAAAGGAAAAGAACATGGGTCTGGGGGGAAAATTGGGGAAACAAAAAAAAAAACTCGGACCATTATTTTTCGCGAGAAAGGAAAAGGGTTTGAAAAGGGGTTGGTAGCGTACACCATAATGAAACACACCCCGATGCCGCTCCTGGTCTGAGCGCAGTTGTGCACCACGCGAGAACCGGAGGCGAACACATGATTTAACTTTAAGCGGAAGGCGCTGTGGGAATCGAAACGACGCCCAGGTAGCCAGACACAGTTGTGAAAAGAAGGAGCATTAAGCAAAAAGAAAGTGGAAGGCGTGGCGGAATGTGAACCCAGACCTCAGGCTCAGAGAGGAGCAAATTTAAGTAAGAACAAAAATGGAGGAGGCTATGGGGCTCGATCAACAACATACTACAAAAAACATTTATCCTAGAGGAAAATCAGAAATAAGAACAAAATCGGAGGGAGCGGCGGGGCGGTACCAAGACAGGCACCCACCCCACAAACATCACAACCTCTGAGCGAATTAAAATTTCAATTAAAATCAGGGAGGGCTGTGTGGGGGTTCAACCACAACTCTCTATACGGCGAAATTAAATAACAAAAATAAAAGAGGTATGTGGGGGTTTGGTTCGGGCGAAATGAGAAATGTGATTTGTGATGTTAATGAAAAAAAAAGGTGGTTGTGGGGGTTCGAACCCACAACCTTCGGCCAATTTAATTGGAAAACCAAGTACTCTTTAGGAGAATAAAGATATAATTTATTAAATGTTGATGTTTAAGCTACAGTCCCAATATCTTTGGAGATAACAAAATAAAATAAGTGAAAATGTAAAGTGTTATACAAGATATTCCAAACTTGGGTTTCCTGACCAAAAAACTTCCGTATGATACATAAGTCATACATGAACAAAATATACAAGAATAATGCCACCTACTAGATCAAGTCAGATCTTAGGTATATGACAATATACATAAGTATTTATAATAAATAAGATAGGATGGTATGAATCATAAAGAGAACTATGAATGATCCCCATGGCTGTATGTATAGACGATAAGTCTAACATAGTCCAAAGTAGTGAAACCTAAGATGTATGTATGAAATGATGAACCCTGAAGGGTAAGTATGAGCTATAAGATTACTAAATGGCCAAGTGAATTGGCATATGATGATATGAACAATAAAATGATGAAAGGACAATGAAATATGAAACATTTAAGGGTGAAATAGGGTGTGACCCACTTAAATGGCCAAGTGCATGGCATATGATGAAATGAAACATTCATGAATAAGAAGATGATGTAAACTATGAAAAGAAAAGTTGCTATGATGATGAATGGGTGACAAAACATGAATGAGGCTTAGAAATGATGAGAGCAATCTCAAAGGAGCTAGTACCATGTCACCAATACGTACTCATACGAGAGTGTAAGATAATAAAGAGACCCAGTACTCTATGACACTAATAAAAGTATTGTATCTAACAAAATCATATAATAATGAGATGAGAAATCATCTAGTGAGCTATGATGTCCTCATACTAGAAGCAAACTTCCACGACGTATGAGATGAATGTAATGGAACTTTATACTGAGAACCGATAGACTATTTATGAGCGGTGATGCCTTATTTCGGGAAGGGAGGAGCTTCACATAACTGTAATAAGATGAGACTGTCTGGATCTCCTAGTTCTTGCACCTATACAATCAATAGAGGGATCTGGCGTGATTAAATTCCCATGTACGCTAGCATGTTTTGGGTCACTTTGGCCGGTGATTCCACCTCTTTTTGATTTGAGGGAGATATTGGATTTCATGATGCTCACATGATCTATGTCGGATAAAGTTAAAGTTCCCAATGAATGAATGAGGCCAGCCTAAAATGATGCACATAATGAAATGAATGATACCAAAGGTATTAGGATAGGATAATAAAAAAGGTGGAGTTATATTCAAGCAATGACATAAGGTCATTCTTGGTCATTGAACAACGAACCTAATAAAAGTCTTAAACTACATCCTAGGTATAACTGGTGTTACATTGGGCATATAACTGAAATGAAAATGGAAGTACGATATGAATGAACGAAGCAGACTCTGTGTTTGCGAATGAAGACTCCCTAGTTGACGGTCCCATCTTGATGCCATCAGTCTGGGGAGTCTTATGTTAAGTAAATGATTCCGGGGGTCTCATGGACGATGAATGACGGATATTAAAGAAGTATGTGCAACATGCAAAGTGGGTTGTAAGCTATATGATATGTGTTATGTGTAAATGTTATGTGCAGTGTTGAACTGGTGAAAAGTTATGATGTAGTTATTCTATGACATAAACTTCCAAGATACAAATTTGGAAATTCATTGACTTTCCTAATCTAAATTGGAAATATTTCATTGACTTTCCCTAATCCAAATTCGGAAAAATTTCCAAAATCTAATTTGGGCCAGTCCTACTGACTTAATTCCAAAAATCATGTTGTTAGGAAAGAGCTATCTTCAGCATTTTCTTGTGTGTGCTTGCCAATACATACTTCGGTACCAATGTGGACTAATCACTATATAAAATCTAATATTTCGGTGCAGGCAACGTGAGATAGAGCTACAGAATCTCGTGCAGTTATCAGAAGTGAGCATTCATACGACTTTGGTGGTCATATTCTCGAGGTGGTGTTTTATATTATACTAGGTTTAGAGTGAGATAGGGAGAATGTTCCACTAGCGTCTTCTTCTGTTTTATAAGACTATGTATTGGGGCCATTTTGGCAATTATACCTTAATAAGAATTTGTGAACTATTTCTTAAGTGCTTATCTATTTAATGTTAGAGGGTTGATGAATGAACCATTACGTATTAAGAGAAGTTTTTATAAGATGTAAAAACAAAACAAGTAGTTTCAAAAGGTTCCGCTTGAAAAAATCAACTATGTAAAGTACGAATGACGTAATAGGCTGTCTGCGACCTTGAGAGGTCAACGAAAGCTTGGGTCGTGTCTAGGGAAAGATTCCGATCATGACATATTGTATGATCTTGCAAAACAAAAATTCTTTTCTACTAGGGATGTTATTTTTCTATGAGAAAATTTCCCACCTAGCAAAACAAATGTCTGTAAGTGCGTGATAGTTTTGGCTTATCCTGATTTCTTTGGAAACCATAATTATGAGGTGGCGTCTGATCCTACTCTTCCTAACCAGACATTAAACAACCTGATCCCTTTATACATGCTCGTATAGTTCTGCTTCTATAATTCTTATATCTACCTCTTCCTGATGTAGTTAATACTCCAGTACTCCCTTCCTACTAGAAAACCACAGACTTCAAATCCTTTCCTCGATGGTTGGATGATTAGGTAAACCAAACGTACCTCCACTTCTACAGTAGATCCTTTGTCCAACTATGTTTTCTCATACAAAATTTTTCATCATCTCATCAACACTAATCTAGGTGTTTTTTTTTCAGTAATTCTTGAGCCCTTCTTCATCTAAAGAAGCTTATGAAAGACGAAAAAACTGTGTTTAAACCATGAGTCTGAAATACAGGCTCTTCATGATAATGATACTTGGGTACTTAGTTGCCTTTACCTCAGGGGAAGGTTTTCTCATTGGGTGTAAGGGGCTCCCATAGGTTAAGCTAAGTGTCAAAATAGTGATGTGAAAGGTCTAAGCTCAACTTAGCAAAGGGTTAGACTAGAGGGAAGGTTTTGATTTTCATGAGACTTTTTTCCTGTAGTAAAGTGACTAAAGTCAGAACAGTTCTAGCCCTTGGATGGTCAAACACAACTGGCTTAGTTCATACAGGTAGATGTTTATAATGCATTTTTACAGGATAATTGCATGAGAGTTATATATGCAATCACCTAAGGGATTTTTACGCCAAGGGAGTATAATGGGATGGTATGAGACTGAAAAATCCCAATGTCTTAAAAACAAGCAAATTAGATAGTGAAATTTAAAGTTGTGTGAATCACTGTTATTAAACTCAGTTGTAGTCAAAGATGTTTGGTACACTCATATCATCAAGAAGAAAGGAACATACATTGTGGGGTATTTTAGTCTATGGGAGGATATGTGGTAACATGAAATATCTGGCTCATTGAACATACAAAAGCTTATCACACATAGTCTTTTAAGATTAAAGAGATTGGTGATCTTTAAGTTTTTTCTTGGTATGGAGTTCAGCTGATTCTGGATAAGAAAATTTTGATAAATCAAAGAAGTATGCATTGGAAATTCAATCTCAAATTGGGATTAGGAAATACAACCATCCTGGACAACACTAAAGATGAATATGAAGTTAAAACAAAACACATGAGTAGGATGAATTATAGGAAACTCAATAATGAAATCCTTACAATAAGAATCAATATCCAAAGTTGATAGAAAGATGTATTGTTATTATTTGGTTGGGTTGTTATCAAGATAGTTAATGGGCAATGAGTGAAGATGAAAATGAAAAGAGAGAAGAAAACTTAAAAAAGTTGGAAATTTGAAGAGTTGGAACTTGCCCAGTCCTCTTATGCTTAATGAAAAGGGACATTTTGCCATCACGGTGGTGAAAAAAAAATAGAGAGTTTAAATATTTAGAAAACACTTATTTATTCAATAAAATGGCTGGAAAGAGAACCCCCCTCAACGAGCCGTCGTTGCTCGCTCGCTTAGGGTTGCTTCGGGTTTGAAAAAGATTGGACGAGAGATTAATTTTTGGAAAAAGTTTATTTTAATTATTTAGTTAATTACTTTATTTAATTAATTCAATTTAAATTATCAGGGACAAAATATTTTCAATTAATTAGATGAATAGAAAACATTTTTCCAATTATTTTGTTGATATTAATCGAAATTGTTCACAATTTTTTTTTTGAGTTGATTAACTGACCTGATTAGGATCCGCGCCGATCCATTTTTAGTTAAAATCTTTTTAGTTTGTATTCTAAATTCCCTTTGTTTGAAAACTTGCAGAACAGCCAGGGTAGGACAGTTTGAAAAGGTTTCAAACTTTCATTAATGGCGAAGTGGAATCTGAAAAGGGTGTTGCAATCTTCGAACCTTTTTTCTTGCCTTTAAATACATTCATTCTTCAGAATTTTCATTACAAATTTTTTTCTAGATTTCTTATTCTTCTACACAACAAACTTTCTGAGTTGGGTGTGATCGTTGAGTGGTTTGACGCTACACAGAGTTGGTATCAAAAATATGCTGGTGATTGATTGATCATTTTCTATCTTGGGAGGATTATTCCAATATTCCAACATATGGATAATAGAGCGGGATAATAATAATTAACTTAAAGGACACTGTGAATTATGTTGGGCTTGATCTTTTTTACTGTTTAATTTTGCAGAATCTGCACATTAACACTTTAGTTTTTTTTCCTAAATAAATTTATGTTAACCTCCCTAGGATTCCTTAAAACTTTTGGGTAATTTTCGTGTTTCTTTTTTAAAGTTTGTCGGATTATTAGAATGCTGTTTTCAAACACAGATTGAAAACATATCTTAAACTTTAACAAGGCCGAAATCCCTTCTTGCGCAAACAAAAGATAATCCCATTTTGAGCAAGCAGCAATTTAGGGTGATGAAATATGTGGACAAGGAAAACTAGGTATTGGAATTATTAACGTAGTACCAGAACAAAAAAGTAAGTGTGTTATGTGATGTAGATTGGGCAGCATTCCCCAATACTGAAAATCATTTCAGGTTTTTTGTCCAAGGATGGAATTTTTTAGTATCATGGGAAGTCAAGGACAACAAGGGCTGGTTGAAAGAGGCTAGCATAGGTGTAATACAAAAGTATGGGCTGTGTTGCAGTATCAGAAGTGGCATGGATCACAACATTTCTGAAAGAATTGGGAAATGAAGGTCAAGGAACAAGTGATTTGATATTTATTGATAACAACGCAGCGTTGCAAAATAGAAGCCCCAATCTTTGTGTCATGAGAGACAAAAACACATAGAGATGACTGTCATTTTATCAGACACATGATTAAAGAGGGATTGTAACAGAGAATATTTTGAACTCCTAAGGATCAACTGGCAGATATATTGACTAAAGGTGTCTAGAGATAATAGCATGAATATTTGGTAGGAAAAGCTTGGTGGATTGAATGTTTCATACTCACCAGCTGAGAGAGAGTAATGAAGTTGATGGCATTAATTGAATGTAAATGTTAGGTGGTATGTTAGGTTTAAATTTGTTTTGATTGTGAGTTAGTTAGAAACTTCTTGTTAGTAGGTTAGAACAAAATGAGTGACTAGAAGTGTAGTAAATATGGCTTCATGTAAACATTCCTCTTTCTCTATGTTATTAGATTCTTCGTTGATAAGTTGTGCTAGTCTCTTTATATGAATTTCAACAGGACCCAAATAAAACTACAATCAAACAGCGAGCAAACGACGCAAATTATTAACAGCAACCAAACGATTCCAACGCGTATACACGGTGTCTTATGCCCTGTACGCGTACAATAGAAGAAAAACAAACTTCGTTGTCTTGTTCCTCCAACGTCCCTCTCAAATCCGTTACTATCGCGAGCAGCATGCGGAAAGCACCACATTAGTGGAGATCTCTCCACGTCAGCGCTCAAGGAGGATTGAGTCGATCGCATCCGTACTGTCTCCCTTTCTCTTCAGAATGGGTGAAATTCAGGAAAAAAGTGGCTGGAGGTTGAGACAAGAATTTTGAGTTTGAAAATGGAAATTGACCTCTGTTCTATCATTTTTTATTCCACTGTCACCCATTTCCTAAACCAATTTGCCTTCATATATATTTGCTTATTATTCCCTATTAAGGGGGAGAATAAAGATTGGAAACAAAAAATGAAAAATCGTTACTAAGGCATAAAGAATGACACAACAAAAAAAGTATATGATATGACAAAATACGTTCAAAAGAGAGGAAAATGAGATTAGTTTCTGTTGGAGTTTCACTCCTAGATTGATCACATTGGTTATTCTAATGCTAGTTACAATTTTTCGTTGTTGTTTGTTGCTTGTTAGACCCTCATTTGCTGTTTAGTCATGTGGGTTGAATGAGCTCCGTGCCGCTCCATTTGAAAATATGGCTCAAGATAAAACCAATAGAAAAAGCAATGCAATCACAGACCAAAAGAGTACCTGTCTTAAACATTAAGATGTCTCTACTTCAGAAATCCCGTAGTGAAAATCATAACAATGGGCGTATCACCTGTCTGTCTATTGCCCTATCAAGATGCACTGCAGTTTAGTGTTCTTCAACTTGCCCCGCCACCCCGGACTAAACTATGACCAACTTTACATGGCCACCACGTCCTCCGAAATGGGGCCTCTACCATGACCACATCTACCTCTAACTTTTCGGTGGTCTTATAACTCTTGTTTTGGCACAATATTTCTTAATATATCAGCCTCTCTCACATCGTATAAAATTCTTGGAGTCAGTATAGGTCTCTGTGATAATAAACAAAGTCTTGAGATACATACAAATTCAGAAAGAAAAGGCTGACTCGTCTGCGATGGACCCCCACCTGAAGCCTTCATAGTGAAGACTGAATAGGACCGGCTGGTAAATTCTGAAACTCTGCCCTCTGGGTAACAACCACTAGAACACCTTTCTTACAGAACTTCCTTAACATGTCGACGCAGAGTGTGAATCGTATGACTTCACCCCCTCTATCCTCTATCACAAAATCAACCACTTCTGCTGGTGGGGGGCGATTTTGCTGCAGAAGCACCTGTAAGGTCGGATGTGAAAATCTGCAAATTGGAACCTAATCCTTTCACAAAGAGATAAATTCGCTTTGTACTGAATGAAACAAAGCTGATGTGGAATACCTGGATAGTGCACGAAACATCACCTTAAAGAAGCAACATACATCCTTCCTTGATCTACGCTTTAGGCACTTCATACTCCTCCTACCCTCAAGTCTGGGGTATATACTTCTACATATAAATCAGTTAGAAAATATGCACAGTCATAGGTTGTTGCCTGTGTGAATGAAAACTTCAAACATTTATGACCGCATACACATTTTGGCATCACTCCCTGAAACAGATAGGTCACAAACTCACGCCGATTCTTCTACATGTCCTCTTATTAGCAGCTCTGACAATTTGTATACCAGAACATCATAGGCTTTCTTCCGAATTCAAACAGCTTGTAGTCTGGAGGTTCAAAACTTGAAGAACCTAATGAAAAAGGTTCTGTGATCACTTGTCATTATGCCCTGTAGTCAATCCGGGGAAAGGTGCCTAACTTGCAATGATCCCCCAGCAGGGAGAAAAGAAGTGCTTTCGTGCTCCTGTGACTCGAGGTGCTTGTGCCAGAAAACACTGGAGGTGTATGACCCGTGATCAAGATAACTTGCTAGAGTAAGTAAGAACATGATTAATCATTATGGGGAAGGCTGGCGTTGGTAACTCACACTTATCCTGAATCTGCTCCGTTTTCCTTCTTATCCTCTTCTCACTACCACATCAATTCGCGGGAGGAGTCACACAGTCGCTGGGGGGGTCACTGTTCCATTCCTAGATTGAAAAAGGTTTATTTTGTCCTATGCCTCTAAGTGGGCGTCCCTCCTCCACATGACCCTCTACCACGGCCTCTTGACGCTGTTCCTTCTCGAGGTTACAGCCCCAATGGTTTGGCTCAGTGACGTGTCTTTGTCTTGCCGGTTGTGGTGTGGGCACTATTGTTTCTTTTGTTCTAACCATCTGGAAATTAGTTGAGCAGGTTCAGATACCAAATTTGTATCACCTAGATACCATTGGATCCAAGTAAATCATGAAAGAACGGAAAGAAATGGAGTTTTCCTAAAAGTCCTATAGCTCTCTAAGGAAATAGTAAAGGCGTTCCCGTACCATTCCTCACGACTCTATAGACTTGTCCTTGTGTTATGAGGACCAACGAACCAAAACGCCTCTGCTACCAATTTTGTCACGACCCAAAAGGATCGTGAGGGAACCACACTATCACCGTAGGGGTATAGAACAAACCACATCTAAACCCCAACATATTACCAATAGTTCAACTATAATAATATAAATAATGCGGGGAAGCACCAAAAGTATGAACCACCCAATTTTAAGAAGTTTCTAACGTTTTATCCTTATTTCATCCCCCAAAATTCTTATAGTCATTCACATCAAGGACATCTATATACAGAATTACCAAATCTAAGAGTGTTTAAGAAAACCAAAATAAGCACAACGTGGTGCTGCCACCGTCCCAAACTCAAAGACATCAAGAGTGATGAGAAAAATCCTTATGCATGTACTAAAATTAAAGATCACCCTTGTGAACTATGATTGCTGGAGACTGGCTAGAGCTGAGAGCGAGTGAAGTCGATGGTACATTGTTGCACTTACAAAGAACAGAGAAAAAAAATACAAAGTGGGGTATGTACAAGGACAACACGTACTGAGTTGATATCATCGTCAACTCCAAAATAGAAACAATTTTATATGGAATTGAAATAATAATATAAAATCAACTACCATAGTAACAAGTGAAAACAACAAAACACATTGAACCATTGACAACAACCCTTATAAAACAGTACACTACACCAACTCAATCACAACATCAACACACCTATGAGGACTCTGCCTCCACAACACTACTCATTTTGCAATCTAGGTCTTTGAGGTTAAGGTTAAGTAATAAGTCTACTTCCAAGGTTCATGTCCTTTAATGTTATTGTTCGGAAGTGACACTCTGATCCTATAATACCGTGTTGGAAGTGACACTCCGATCCAATAGTACTGTTGTTGGAGTGATACTCCGATCCAATTATCTTATTCCGTTTCGAGGATTTTTCATGTTTTCGTGTCTCTTCTATCCCGTCCCCTTTCCCACTTGTCTATTGATTTTATACTTTTATTTTATTTTATCAGCCTTCTCTCTTTGAAGAGTTCATTTTTACTAGAGAGGGTTCAAGATTAAAAAATTCAACAGTCTCATAATTTTTAGGCCAACAAAACCACACAAATCAATAGTACATGGAGGACTTACCAATATCACTTATAATATCAAATCTCTATTGAGAGTTTCTCTATCAAAATAGAAATAAACCAAACATACCTCCACAGACGAATCAAAGTCAAGAAACTAATTCTGCAATGCTTTTCCTTTCCTCAATGTTTGCAAAAAACATTTCAAATCTATCCAAATATATATACACAATTTGTAACCTAAAAAGCCCTAACCACTCAGATTATTTTAATGTTATAAACTAGACCCAAAACTCACTAATTCTATCATCAATTTCCCAAGTTCAAATCCAAGGGTAAGTATGAAATACCTTCTTTAGTTTATAAATTTTAATGTAGTTTACATAATATACTACATCTATATTTAACACCTATAAAAGTATGTTAAACTTGCAACCCATTACAAAACTACAAAATTTTACATGTCGAATCGCAATCGATGACATTCTCGTTATGCAAATCCTGTAATCTATACATAGATATAAATGTAAAAATTTAATCAAACACCTATCACTACTTGGGTATAACAAAAAACTAATATACAATATGTCCAAACCCACGTGCTTGGCCAGCCAAGTTTCAACCCAATTTGTTTTACATCCAACCCTATACGTCAATTACTTCTTTAAGCTCCAATCCTTAAAATAAACAATTTTTGACAATACATATTTCTTATCATTAACTTCTAATTCTTGTTCCTATTTCATGCCATGAATTATTCCTTACCATTAATTAACAATACTAGGAAGAATTGGGTCATGCTCTTTCAAGTTCATATCACACTTATAAATAATATTTAGCCCATACCTATATATCAGTACACGATATACGTTGGTTCCTGATGCCGCATTGATTGTTTTTTCACAAGCTCCTCCGCCAGATGAGTTTCTTCCTTTTCACTAGAGATAAATTACCCTAATTATTATATATAACAATATAGAAATAGGAAAAAGTGACCCACTATAAATTCTATTTGTATTTCCGTATCTCTAAACTAAACAATTTATTTAAAAACTTACCCCACTAGTTTTCATAATTTATAAATTAGAATAGTCAAAATGCCAATTACAACACTTTTCAAAAAATAATGAAATAAAAAAAAATATTTATGCAAGCAAGAATTTGTATGCTTAAAGAAATTGGGCACTCGAAATGATAATAAAAAAAATGGTTCGTTACATCATCTATCCTTGGAAGAGGATTATTGATGGTCACCTTATTCAGGTTACGGTAATCTATACACATCCTAAGGGACTTCCTAACAAACATGACCGGAGCACGCCAAGGTGACACACTCAATCGAATAAAGCCTTTATCTAACATATCTTTCAATTGCTCTTTTAGCTCTTTTAACTCTATTGGTTCCATTCTTTATTGCGAAATAGAGATAAGATGAGTGTCTCGAATTATATTTATGTCAAAGTATATCTCTCTTTTTGGAGGGACTCCGGGTAGATCATCGCGAAAGACTTATGGAAACTCACTGACTGAAGGGAAGGTACCTCAACACTTGACCCGTTAGCTCTGACTAAGTGATAGATGAATCCCTTAGAAACCAACTTTCTCTCCTTAATGTATGAAATGAAGCGACCCTTAGGCATTGCTGAGCTGCTAGCCCACTCTATGACTGACTCATTCGTGATCTGAAACTTGACAACTTCAGTTCTACAATTATTGATCCATAAAAGGCATGGAGCCAGTCAATAACTAGAATGACATCAAAATCCACCATGTCCAATTCTACTAGATCAACCATGGTGTCCTTGTGATTTATGGGAAACCGACCAATCACGTTTAGATTCTTCCACTAGATAGGACTCCCAGTAGGTCTTAACAAACACAGGAAAGTTAGTACAAAGCTTTTCAAGGGAAAATTCAAAATTGATATGCAACAAAGAAGTAAAAGGATAAAACTTCTCATGGTCTAACAAGTGTCCGAAACATCAAAATTAAAAGACTTTGATTCATAGCCGATTGACAACATTTGGAGAATTCTCTTGCTCTTAGCAGCTAGTGATTGCATAGGGGTGATTTTTTCCTCTGGCTTTACCAGAAGTGGCTCCTCTAGGTGAAGCCCTGTTTGGTGGAACAAATGATGAAGATTCAGCTGTATTTCCCATATTTCCACCACCATGCTTATTTTTAGGGCACTCTCTCATGATGTGACCCTTTTGAACACACTTGTAACAACCTTTCTGGCCATCATGACAATTTCCAGGGTGGTGTCTACAATACTTAGTACATGCAGAAGCCCTACATTCTCCTTGTGCCACACTACCTTGAGACTAAGTCGGTCTAGCCTTGAAGTGATGTGAATTTTTTCCACTATACTCAAATCGGTTTCAGGGTGCAGGTGCAGTAGCAGATGCCCTTAGGTTGTTGGAATTGTGGTCAACTTGAACCACTATTTTGTTTGCCAGACTCATTACCAGTCTTTGCTTTCTTTTTTAAGTACTCCTCTTTGTCCTTTAGCTTGTCCTTTTAAACTTGTTGCACATATATTTATCAACCTTGATAGGTTCATGTCACCTATAAACATGGCAACCCTACCTTCCTTACATGAAAGAGTCTCCATAGCATAGTGAGATAGCTGGGTGAAATTCATTCCGTACTCCTGTACACACCTGGAGTCCTGTTTCAAAGTAAGGAACTCCCTCACTTAAAAACCTCCCCAAGAAGGCTTCTTTAAGAAAAGCTCCGGACAAATGTATGTGTGCATCCTCAGCCTCTTACCATCAAACATAAAGATACTGTACAAAACCCTTTGGGTGTATGCAACCAAATTAAATCTCCTCTCAACATCCACTACTATTCATTACCTCAAACCCTTCTTTATTCCTACACAAAGATTCTACGGATCTTTCTCGTAGGGCTGACAAGTGAACACTAGGAGGTTATTCTTCAGATAACTCATGAATGCTTGATGGTTATCAGCTCATGTTGTCGAGCCTGCTCTCTATTGACCAACCTAGTTGTCACACCTGGAGCTTAACATCTGCGATAACTTTCACACAAATTTGGACATTGGTAACCTATCTTAGGGATGCACATCTGGTGGAACCTCTCTGTTACTCAAAACATTTATTCGTGTGGGGAAATTTTACTTCCTCCTCTTGGAGGCAAGTGATTGAAAAATTACGGTATGTATATGCACGAATTAGAGAGAAAATTTAGATATACACTCTTTTGCATTTGAAGGAAACGTGAAAGAAGGGAAGATAGAAGGGAAATAATAACTAAAATGGTTGGAGACCCCTGATGAAAAATTTTGTCCACACCTGAGCCTACACCAAGGACGGGATGGCATCAGAGCTATATTGGTTCCCAACGAACCCTTTGTCTGGCTTACTCAACTCAGCGGAAGACTATAATCAACTTAATTAAGAAACGCAGCATGTTGAAAACAAATATTTCATATAATATCTAGGCAAAATGGCACTCATGTCTAAACAAGTAATAATAAACTTCAAAGTGAAATACTAATTATCTACGAAGCCTCTAGACTAACTAAAGAGGGATGTTGGTATTAGATTCCATACAACATCTCTAAAAAAACAACATACTTAAATGGAATGATATGGCCTCCCGGAAATGCAAAATGATGCTCACAGCGACATGGCAGACAAAAATTGGATCAACGAAGCGTCCAATGCTGATGTTGATTACCTGCGTCTGCATCATAAAATGATGCAGACCTGTAACATTTTGAAAATCCAAGACGAGTTCTAGAGCCTAACATAATTGTCATAAGGTATAGACAATATTTTAAGGTCAATTCAAATGAATATAAGTCATTTAGGAAGTTTAGGAACCAAAACATCCAAGAACGTCAATGACGTCCAAAAAGTATTTCATAAAGGTACTAGCATTCCTTAGCCTATTTGACTAGCTTTTACGAGTCAAAAAAATGTTGAAAATTTGTGGAAGGGTGTATAACATGTGTTTAAGTAGATATATGTTCAAAATATACGGGTATGAATCCAGAAGGACCAATTAAAGGGCTTTTGAGGAGTACCCTTTCAAGTGGATTCAAACACAGCCTGGGCAGTGTGCACCCAAGAGAGGCAGACAACGGAGCGTGTGTTGATAGACAAGGCGTCGATAACATCTATCGACCAAAACATAGACAAATAATATGAGGTCCTTGTATCAATAGTCTCTAACAAATAATACTGAGGTGCATCACGGAAGGAGGGCATGGCCATCGATGGACCAACGATCCGTCGATCGTGGTGTCGTCATTGGGGTCTATAATTCCTGCACGTTTTTAACTAAGTCATAACTAATTTATTAAGGGGTCTGGTGTTTAATTAGAGATTAAGGGAAGACCAATTAACTTAATTACTGCCCCCCTAATATTAATACCCCAACCCCATTAGACTAATTACACTCACAAAACAAAACTCTCTTCCTTCTTTCTTCTTTCTCTTTCTATTGGAAGACACATTTTAAAACCAAGATAGGGAAGAGTTTTTGGGACTCTAAAAAGCGACATATTAACAATCAATTCTCCTCAATTAATTAAGTTATGGGATCTAATTTACTTGTGAGACCTATTTCTCAAGGGTTCATCAAGATTTTGTAGACGTTGAGTTTCGATGCAGGTCGTTTCTCATCTCGAAAAATGTTATAAATGATTTTTTTCTTAGGTGTTCTACTAATTTTGGTATTATGAATTAAAACTAATATTTCTTATTAACTTATTTATGAGATATCTTGATGGTTAAATTACTAAGTTGTAGAAGTTTACCCTTAACCATTAAACATAGGTTTGCTCTTTTTGGGGGGGGGGGACATTGAGTTAGGTTGTATTTTGTTCCATGACTGGGCTTAATGGTTGCTTACTACTAGATGATTGTTTGTTGAACTAAATAATATAAAAACACATAGGGGTGATTTGTTTTCCTGCTCGATCTTTGAAAGGATAATCGAGTTTAGAAATGTTTATTGTGAATGACCCAAGTCTTTGTTGCACTTAAGTTTGATCTCGTAGTGAATTATAATGTAGTGATTTTTTAGCATTTTTAGCATGGTGATTATTTATTATGATGATTTATACCCAAATGGGTTTGAATAGAGGTTTATGGTAAACACCGTGATGATGAACTACAAAGGAGACTTGGTTTAAGTCTTAGATCTCTAACCTTCTTACTTTACAATGTTGTGGTTAATGTGATTTATGTCATGATGTTATATTGGATTATGCCTTTGTATTGGAATTTATGGGGTTGATGTATGCTGATTGAAACAAAGATTGATCATGATTGTGAGGTGTGGGATGAGGATGTAATTTTTATGTAAGTGAAGGTGATGAATTACCCAATGGACCTTCCTTCATGATATGGAAAATGTTTAATTTGTAACCTTTACCTATATGAAATTGTATGAAGGTTTATTACTCCATGCAATTTTATTGAGCTATTGATGATATGATTCTTATAAGTGGCTAGACAGATCTTATGACATAAAAGGACGATGGTATGCTGATTGAAATAAAGGCTACCGACATCTTCAAAACGGGACTCTAGCTTAGCACTGAGTGCACTAGAGTGAGGAATGTACCTACACTAGGGGAGGTAGGAGATAATTGGACCTCGTGATTATTAGAGACTAAAAGGAATGTAGCATTTTAAAGCGTGTCCCAACATCTCTTGTTGTCCCCCCTGGTATTGAAGATGTTGCCCCCTAGGAATACTGCTAGTGGATCGACCTAGTTGTTATGTTCTCATTTTTGGTACTATCTTGGAAGTAGTTCCTCTTCTGTGGTGTTAGGGTTTTGGACAAAGATTCCACATTAGCTTATATGGTGTATGTTGGTTAGGGCAATACGTTCCAAAAAAGGTAAAATGAACTAAAGGATTGAATTATGACGATGATAACCTAAGGGGTATAGCTTAGTCTAGGTAGGGGTATGAGACTCTACCTAAGATTTCACTAGTTATCCTTGAGGGGAGTCTTAGGAGGATGTTCTTATGTATAAAAATGCCTATAATTCTATCTGAAATGCATATGATGAACTTGCATATTGTTGATACTAAATGTTGGTTAGTTTCACTTATGAATATTTGCTGGTTTATATTATTAAAGTATGATGCTATGAACTCTTAAATTTTATGGTACTGAAGTAGCTGTTCGTGTCATGCTTCTTGTGGGGTAACTGATTGAGTAGTAAGGTTATGAGTATGTCTTGGTAATTGCACTTGTTGATTTGATATAGGTTCAAGGTATTTATCTGGCTTTGGTTAGTTGAAATGTACATTTATATATGTTTGTGCTGTCCCTATGTTATAGACTTTATGATTATTATAGTACTTGAATAGGACTCATATGGATAGCATCTTGATGACTAGTGTTGATTGTTGTCGGGTTTGAGGACAACATGCCTATTATTAATGAACCATGCAAATGGTCGGTATGGTTTTGTCTGAATTTGCATAAGTTCTTAAATTAAAGTATATCTATGCAATGTTCCTTTTTAGCATGATTCAAAGTATGTGTGATATGCGTTCATATAGTAAACTGGTGTACTCCCCCATTTCTTCCCTTTCCCCAACATTTTATGGTTCCGTTATGTGAAGTTGCTTGAAGACGACTGAAGAAGGCTTTGATCTTTTAGTCATAAATGGTAGGATAGGACCTCACTTTCCGAAGGCGATGACACTTATCTAGCTTATGGAGTGTTTTGAGTTTATGAATATTATGTTTTTTCTTGATTTCCATTTAGTACGAAAAAGGTATAGCCCATGTGAGGCCATTCTGATTTGTATTATGGGGATGCTCCAAGTTATTACTACTGTTTATTGGCATGGTTCTGAGATGGAGCCGATGTTTTGGCTTGTTATCTGAGTATTCTTATATGCCCTAAACGTATAGGCTACAGTAATCCTTTATATAAACACGGGTCTGGTATCACTCATCTATGGTTGTAATATGTTAGATCTTATAGGCACTACAAGTAGAAGGCAAGGTAATCTTTCTATACAATAGGGGTCATGTTATACTTTCAAATATCTAGATAGTATATATATAGGACCATAGTGAGTATATAGTATAGATAATATATTTTGATACGAGAGATTCGAGAGATGCAGAGATAGAATATACACCAACAGAGAAGAAATATATGTGTGTATTATATATATATATATATATTACATGTACAATATATATTTTATATATATTATATATAGTATGTGTGGGTGTGTGTATATAGAGAGATTTGATGATAGGATATTTATATACCGGAACGCTATCTATATAGATATATACAGACATAGATATGTTATATAGACATTACATCTATATAATATATGTGTGGTGTAGTGTGTAGTGTATGTGGCTTTGTGTATGTGTGTGTCTGTAGGTCTATGTAAACCTCCAAGTAGAAGTAATGAAAAGTTTTAAATTTTCCGCTAAATTTGACTTGTGAATGGAACGATGTAAACTAAGAGGCTAGTGTTAGACCTCAAAGAGGAGGATGACGACGGTTACATCTAGGGGGTAAACCCAAATGTGACAAGGCCAACTAGCATCAGTACATTGAATGTACGAGTATGCAAGTTTGAATTCTAAGTACAACTATAAATCTTTAAATAGAGTAAGGATGAACTTACCTTTGATCTTCTCAACCCATAAGACAAAAGCTCAATATAAAACCAAAAATGACATATGAAATACATATGTGAAAAACTGATAAAATAGTTGTAAACACTCTTAGTTTTACAATTAAAAGATCTTATGACAATGAATAAACCTCAATTACATTATATATTAAAGTAATATAGCTTTCTCTGGAAGTTTACTAAACGCCACACCACCCACTATGAGACTCAGTCGCGCTGATTGAAAAGTTCTTGCTCATTCTACCAGAACTATCCAATACTTTGTCATCGCATATAACATCCTCTACCTAGAGGATCTAGTGGCTTACTTTACTTGATCATCTAAAAAGTAGACATGCTAATACCCATGATGACTAAATGGTTTAAATGAGGACTTGAGTAATTTGAACTCTCATCCCCAAATCAATGCTCAATAATACTCCAAAAATTTGCTTTAGATCATAGTTTTAAATAAAATTTCCTTTCTTTGGGTTGAGACAATTTACTGAACCCTATAGCTTAAAAAGCTCCTTTGGGGAATCAATGTTCCCCACTATAGTTTGAAACTCTTATGTAACTCCTTAGTTTACTTTAAACTTAAATGTAAAACATTTATCAACCTTTAGAGAATAGTTAGTCCCCTTTTATAAAAAATGAACTGAATTCTTGCCATTTACTTAAATTGAATCTTTAAATATAACCCTTAACTTATGTTTCCCTTATACCATTTTGAGACAATGATACTCAATTGTACTCGTTTTTAAATTGACTGAGCCTAAAAAAAAGTTTAAAATATTTGAGTAAACTCTAAAAACTTGAAAACTATACTTTACTCATTTCATAGTTTTAGACTTGACATCTTACCTTCTTGACAGTGATCCTAACCTCCCTTGAATTTTGATTATGGATTCAAGGATCACGATCTCATGTTTATGGATGATTTCATGATGTTTAGATGTACTCTAGAGTGATGGAATTAACCAGGAACAAAAGGTATATCACTTAAGAACTAGTATGAAAAGATAGGGAAAGAACGGAGTATCTTGGGGGTTGGGGCGCTCTGAGAGGCATGGAGCGCCAGAGCCTGACGGACAGAGGCTGTTCTCAGGCTCTGTGGTAGGCGCGGCGGCGCCAAAGACTGACGGACAGACTCTGTCCTGAGGGCTTTGGAGGCGCGGCTCCCAGTGCTTATCAGACAGGTTTTACAATTTTCTTCTTTGTTTTTCATCTTTAAGCCATCCCAAACTACCATGGATTTCAACCCAAAAACTTAGGATCCGTAATTAACTCATTACCCAACAGTTTAGGCCTGAAAACAATACAAAAACATGAACCCAAACTACTAACGATCAACTATAATTCAGCCAACAAGATTTCAAAAAGTTTCATCAAGAATTCCATGTTCTTCATACACTAATTAAAACTTTACTGAACTGAAATAATATTGGTGTGGGTGAAAGAACCCAACACCGAATGATCTCACATACTATGTTAGGTATCAACCCGACAAATTCCACGAGCAAATTCTTGGTCTTCTTGCGTCTTCTTCTTCCTTATCCTCTTTTCTCTTTTCTATCAAAGCTCTAGATTATATTCTAAATGTGAAACTGACTGGGATAATATTTGACCCCACTTATTACTCCTAAAACACAAAAAATAATTAATTTCGTATAAGACCAAAACACCCTTAACAAATCCAGATTTGAATCTTTCCCCGCTCAACAACCCAATATCCAAAAATCATATCTCCCTCATACGACCTCGGAAATTTGAAAACACTGTGTCGTTGGAATTTTATTCCGACAAGCTTTCTATCCATAAAAAGAACTCACCAAAAATCTTCCTGAGCTGGGAATTATAGCCATATGAAAATAACTAAAACTCACTTTTGAAATCTGAAAATTTTCCTGATTTTCCATAATTATTTCAAAATTAGATTCTTCTTGTTTTTCTGAGTCTTACCTATTAGTTATATAGAACGACGAGATGTTACATCAAACTCATGATAGCTGACTCTACTATCTAAAGCCAGTACAAACACATTGTAGTATATGAACTGTAAAATCATGCAAACATTCGTTGTTAAAGAAAATGCAACAAAAAACTCAACTTTACTTATATGAAAGTAATATAATATGTGTTCTCTAACCAAAAACCATCACTATGAGTCTTAGTGGTGATACAACGTTTCCCCATGCTGCCATAACTGTCCTATACTTTGACGTCGCACAGAACTACTTATGTTAGTGGATCTACAAATAAATTTTTGTTATCATCCAAAAGTATTACCTATTCATACTCATGATGTATACATGGTTTCCATGGACATTTGAGTTAATATGAATTCTCATCCACAAACCAATTCCTCCCATCTACCATTTATTGTCAACCCCTTCAATTCACTTAAATATTTTTGACAATTTTTACTCCTACCACCGATTAAATTACATTTATAACTTCATAGATGAATTCAAATTTGTACCATTCCCTCTGGGTTCGACAACAAATCTTGCATGAGTTTATTTCCAGACAACGTCCGTCTAGGTCTAGTAATGAATGAGGTATAATTTAGCATTCATCACCCCTCAATTTGTAAGAGATCTTAATCGTTCTTCCTTTTTAATTTTCCACTTCTTGAACTCTCTTCTAAAACTCAAAGCTTAATTAAGGTTTTTTACAACCTACCCACGTCAGATATGACCACAAAATATTACTAAATTAGTTTTAATCAGATTGGGTAAGAAAAAGTCTAAAATACCCCTCACTAGTTTGGGTAACTTTCTTAAATGGTCATAATAACTTTATGTCCCTCATTCGAGTACGAAACTTACACAACTTAGTGGTTTTGGAAGGAGGATTCCAAGACCATTTGTTCGGTGTACTATGTGCCACTTAACTCTTCATGTACTGAAAGTTATGATTATTTTAAGTTAACCCCAAAAGTCACAACTTAAGAATAATTTGATAAATTCTCAATTTAGAAATTTCCAATTAGCGATTTCTAAATTTGTCTGTTTCTATGGCAGGATGTTGCAATTTCATAATGTATCGTATCATATTCAAATATTTGGTGGTTAGATAAACAAGACACAAATTTCATTGTGTCGTTTTAAAAAGTTAAAATGAAATTTAAAGTGTAGGAGAATATTGAAAATCGGTTTGTATATTTTTAATTGTGTTTCTATTTAGGCTTTCTTACTATTACAATATTATTTTACTTTTCATTATTCATGACTATATTTTACAAGTCTACAAATGCTCTAGGACGTATACCTTTCACATCCCTAAAAATCTCGTTTCTCATTAGTTTCTCTTATTATTTTTACTGTTTTAAAATATTAATTTTGATTACAAAACCCCCCATTGATATTTGACTCTTGCGCCACCTCTATAATTTAATATGTTTTTTTTATAATGTCTTTAGTTTTGACTAGTTAGAACTTCATTTTATTTTTCTATTAATTCTCAGAAGCACACCCTATGGAAACGACCCTAACCCTTTATTGGGTTACTATATTATTGCACGATTGTAGACATTTGCATTGGAAGTTGTGTCCTTGATTATACAAACATCGTACCCTAACCTAACAAATCTTGCATAATCATAAGAATACTAGAGATAAACTGAAACAATAAATAATGTGCAAAAGCTAAATCATGACAAAATTGAAATAAAGGAGAATACCTATATGCTAAAATCTGAATCTAGATACTTATTGTTTAAACACAAAAGAAAATTCAAACTCAATGGCTAAAGCTAGAACTAACTATGTCTGATATTAGCCTCTAAATTGACTATAAATTCTTGGACATGCACCAGCTAGAAATAGAAAAAAACTGAAACTAAAGCTAGAAACAATAAAGACAGTCATGTCACTAGTCCTCAAAGAAATGCGACTCACGGCTAAAAATGTTGAACTAATGTTCGGGAACCAATCTATTCGTGATCTAAATAATGAGAACTAGAACCTACATCACGATAAGATGTAGTGTAGAATAGTGTTAGTACTTACAAGGTACCGAGCATGAAGAATAGAGTTATACTGAACAATAACATTACTTAATCGAAGCATCTAAGCAAATAACATGATTTGAAAATAAAATAGAATACTAAAAGTATTGTACATGACTAAACTTAATGTAATGACCAAGTTGATAACATGGAGAAATTGAATACTAAACTATATTGATAACATGGTGAATGCAATAGAGTGTGATTGAACTGTAAGGGAGCTACTGATAACCGACTTAAAACCGAATGTGTTAAATGTGAAGTCCAATGTATACACCCAATTGAGAAGACCCTATGTACCCTGCCAGAGATATATAGGAATAATGACATGATGACTTACCCTACTCCACTCAGTATTAAGCTTCACATATGATTAAGCAATTAATATGTTTTGATAGAAATGTTGTAACACTAGATAGCTCAAACCTGTCATGTAAATTGAGAATGCAACATTAATATGCTAATTATAATACATTCGAAAACTAAGACACGTTCTTATGTAACTAAATTTACTGACCTTACATGTTTATTTCAGGAACTAGAAAAACTATATAAAGAGGGTTATGATTTTATGCATGAAACTGGGACAAACTAATACAGAATTCATGATAATACGATTTAGATCATTCTAAAAGGTAGACCCCAACATTTCTAACGTTCAAGAAACCCTTGGTATTGATAATCGTTAAGGGAATCAAGATTTTAAATTAAATCTAGTAACCTAATGGGTGAAAGGAACCCACTAGTGAAATCCCACATACCTAGTTAAAAAATTTATTGTGAAAGCTTTTTCTTTCGGGGCTGGAACTAATGAAACCTTGTTGGATTCTTGGGAAGGGTTTGGTCACCACTTTCTCCTCTACTTTAAAAGATTCTATGTTTTTGTGAATTATCTAACTTTGGTAAGTTTTAATCATGTTTTTAGGCTATAACTAAAAAATAACACATAGTTTAGGGGTTGAACGACATAGTTTAGGGTTCCAACACTTACACAAAATACTAAAACACCCCTTACATAACTACTCTCGAGGTCACCGAAGGACTGTCGATCGACTGATGGTATGTTCTTGTCAATCGTTAGCCTTTACTAGAGACTGGTTTCATTGGTTGTAATCCACGGATATGGATCACAATACATGGTATAACCTAAAGTATATGGGTCCGGCCGTTGGTCGACCCTTAGACAAAATTCTAGGGATGAGTTCTGGGAGGTTCCAAAATGGATCACGAACAATAAGAACAATTTGTGGGAAACCCTATGGTTCGTGGCTTGACAACGTGGGTCTTACTTGCAACATCTCAAAAATCTGCATTAAGATTTGTTTTTGGGTACGGGGTGTTGCAATTGAAGTGCGATTAATCGATAGTTGTATAATAATCTACAAATGGTTGTACCAAATGATAGTCTAACTTAGAGTTCTAGGCTTGCTTCAGAAAGAGGTTTTCTAATAAAACATTTATATCTACTAATGTAGTTTTTGGATTAATGTTGGTTCAACTCAAGAAAGTGAGTCCGCAACTCGATTTTACCTATATAGCATGGGAGAGTAGATAAATAAAGGTTCAATGGTGTTTATATTGTTAATATTGTCGATTTTCAAGAGAACTTTCTTGACTCGTAATATTTTTCATGGAAAGCTACTGCATCAACAGTCAATCTTACTTACTGTCACGCCCCGAGCCAACACCATGGACATGGCTGACACTCATTGACCGATGCTGGCCTTTTCTGTACCTTTGTACTTGCTAACTTAACTCAATGATAGAATTAACTTAATACAACAAAACATTATCATAAAATAACTTCAAATGAATAACTTGGACAAAATGGCATGTAAGTTTCACAACAAAACATCTGCAATAAAAAGAAAAGACTCAAAACTAAACTGTCAAACTGTTTTGAAATTTCTACAATATTAAGATGGATGTTGGGACAGATCCCAGATTAAAAAGCAAGTAAATGTATCCTCCACAATGCAAGAAGACTCAACACTTACTCCGAGTCCTTAGCTGGATCAATGAAGTGCTGGATGGTGTTGATCCTAGTTACATCTGTATGCATCATGATATAATGTAGGCTAAATTCTATAATTACATTGAATGTATGAGCATGCGAATCAGAATTGTAATCGTAACTTAAACTTGAATAAAGTCAGAAGTAACAATTACCTTGCCATACTCAACTCAAGAATAAATGTACTTAATATAAAGTAATTAAACACATGCAATATATATACTTGTAAAACAGTGAAAACACTTAGATTGTTAAAAAAAATGCAATAACAAACCCAACATTACTTATATGTATGTAATATAATTTGTGTGGAAGATTCTCTAACCGACAACCATCACTTTGAGACTTAGTGGTAATAAAACTTTTGCCCACGCTGCCAGAACTATCCTATAATCTAACATTCGTTTTCAACCCCTTCAATTCACATAAATATTAATGACAATTTTTACTCCAACCACCGACTAGATTATAATTTTAACTTCATTGATGAATTCAAATTTGTATGTACTCTCTAGGTTCGACAACAAATCTTCGATGGGTTTTATATTAGATAATGACCACCTACGTCTAGTAATGAATGAGGTGTAATTTAGCGTTCATCACTCCTCAATTTGTATGTGATCTTTAATCGTTCTTCCTTTTCTCTACTTTTCATCTTCTTGAACTCTTTTCTAAAACCCAAAGCTTAATTAAGGATTTGTAAAACATACCCACGTCAAATATGACCACAAAATATTACTAAATTTGTTTTAATCTGATTGGGTATGGAAAAGTCTAAAATACACCTCATTAGTATGGGTAACTTTCTTAAATTGTCATCATAACATTAAAGGAGCATATGTCCCTCATTCGAACTTAAAACTTACACAACTCAGTTGCATTAAAAAGAGGATTCCACGACCTTATATTCTGTATACTATGTGCTACTTAACTCTTCATGTACTTAAAGTTATTATTTTTTCAAGTTGAACCAAAAAGACACAACTTAAAAATAACTTGATATATTCTCAATTTACCTATTTCCAATTCATCAATATGAAATTCTATTTCTATGGCAGGATATTACAATTTCATAATGTATCGTCTCATACATTTTAATATCTTGTGGTTAGATTAACAAGACACAAATTTCATTGTATTATTTTAAAAAGTTATAATGAAATATAAAGTGTATGAGAATATTCAAAATCTATTTATATATTTGCAATTGCGTTATGAATTAGGCTTTCTTACTGTGACAATATTATTTCATTTTTCATAAGTTATTAATATATTTTACTACTCTACAAATGCTCCATAACATGCACAAATAACTTTAAATTTTAAACTGAAGCGCTTAAATTATTTTGTACATGAATATGAGTAAGATAATAAATATTTTCATAATGTCAAAGATCTAACTGGAAGGTCTTTTATCAAGCATGACTATATTAGGAAATATAAATCATTGAACAAGAGCAAATTTATAAAATCTATAAATACAATAACAAAAATTTACCTAATAAAATTTAATCAATTTAAATATCAATTTACTAAAATATATATTCCAAAAGAATGATATAATAATAACTTCCTAAATAAGTCAATAACATCAATCTAACAAGTAAAATATGTAATTTGTAATTAGTATTGTTATAGATTGACAATGATAAAAATAAACTTAAAAAGAAATTTAATAAATATAATGATTTTTGTTAAAATCCTACCTTATAGGCAAATCATCAGAAATATTTTTACATTTTTGTAATTTAAATTCATTTTAATAAAATAATTTGATGATTTTCTCGCTATAAATAGGTTGCTAGAACATAAACGCAACATTACATTTTCCTACATTTTCAATTCAGAATATTATCCATGAGAATATGCATTGGTCGCAAAAGAAATGTAATTACAATAATACAAAATTCAAAAAATAGACAAGTAACATTCTCAAAATGACATATTGGCCTATTTAAAAAAGGCAAGTGAGCTATGTACTTAGTGTGTTGCTTATGTTGTTGTTGTGATTTTTCATCTATCAACAAAATATATTCATGTGTACATCCTTCCCCCTAGTTAATTGTTGATATGTTTCTTGGAGAAAATCGTCAACCCGACCTTGATGCTCCTAACCCAACTGTTTTAGGTCATCAAAATGTCAATGTTGATGATATCAACAATGAACTAAATATGTTGGAGATTTCACTAGAACAAGAGAAAAAACATGTAAAAGCTCTCCAAGGATTAAAGGAAAGAAGTTCCATAAGAATAACTCAGCTTTTTTCTGACCTTAAAAAGTTGAGTGAACTGTTGGAAGTTGCAGATGAAGAATTTGAAAGAGTAGCGAGCAAAAAATTATATGATACGGAATTTTCGTATCAAATGTATTGGAATTTCCCTTTCTCCTTAAAGAGTAGATGAAAACATATCGTCCGATTTCAATTAAGCGCCATCTTGATCCAATGAACATATATTTTTACCTTTATTTAAAATTCAATGACATAATTGTGTACTTCTAGAATTTTTATTTTCATATCTATGATTATGTTTGTTATATTTATGGGTTCAATCTTTACCTTCGAATATGTTTATTATTGAATGGGATGGAATTTTATTTAGTACATCCTTCATTTTAATTTCT
The DNA here is from genome assembly GCA_027704765.1 of Solanum habrochaites. NCBI lineage: Eukaryota > Viridiplantae > Streptophyta > Magnoliopsida > Solanales > Solanaceae > Solanum > Solanum habrochaites. Next base: position 53,917,098 of record JAKWJA010002500.1, read on the forward strand.
TTATCTTATCTTTTATAGGCTAGTTTAAAAAATATAATGTAGTTGCTTTATTTTTGGCCGCTCTCAGTGTATACTTTTCATTTGTCATGTATTAAATCACAACAATAAAGAGCATTTCGTTACATTTCACATATCATTAATTTTTCAAAACAATATTTAAAAGTTAGTTTATTTTTCTCAATTTTCATGCCAATTCAAAATGATATATTCAAATCAAAATAAAAATGGTATGGAGTAATTATCATTTGAAATTGATGTATAAGTTTTGAAATAAAACGTAGTAAGAGAATACTGAATAAGAAAATGAAAATCGTGTCAGATAGCTTGAAGTGAAACATATGTTATTTAAAAAATTTAAATTCCTATAGAGTATAACATGTATCTGTTTCTACCTATAAAATTAACAATACTTTATTATCAGTCATAAAGCATGCCTTACCACCTCACTACTACATATACATGTTTATTGTTTATAATTTTTAATATTATTTAAATGACAATAGAAATAATTTCTGGTTGTAGATATGGATAGATTATTAAAAAATTATTATTATGATATTCTTTTCAAATGTCATAAGTGACGAATATATTTTATAAATTTATAAATACTCTAGAAGACATCCAAATAACATAAAATACTGAATTGATGTGCCTTAAATTTGTTGTACAATAAAATAAATTAAACAATGCATATTTTGATATTGTGAAAGCTAATAGTAGATGGTCTTTTATTAAGAATGGTGTAACACCCAATTTAATGCATATTTTGATATTGTGAAAGCTAATAGTGGATGGTCTTTTATTAAGAATGGTGTAACACCCCCTTTTTTGAGCTGAACCAGGAAGGAAAGGAGTACTATGTCTCTCAATGATCACCAGAGAAATGATGTCTTGGGTGTGTTGCTGAGTAATTCCTCTAAGTAGTACTATGTCTCTCAATGATAAAAAACATGAAGATATTATGGGCTAGCACACGACAGCGATGAACATACCAAAGGGAGGATCGCCAAGTTTATTGGCTATTCCGACTAACCTGGCGGGCTGATGGTCTTTCTTAACAAACTTCTGAGTAACTCTAAATAGCCGTTTATTAACTTTTAGCTGGGATCGAATTCCTAGGTATTGAACAATCATTTTTGAACTTTTATTCTTGATTTATAAGTTAGAAAAGGGTTTTGAAGTACTTGATGATAAATGGGTTCATCTCATCTCCCAAATTGGGATTAGATCATTTGATTCTTAAATGTTACATACCATTTGTCGATGAAAACCTTTTTTCTATAAACTATCTTTTGTTATTGTCTAACGAAAACCCCAATTCATTCCTTCGGGGTTGAGATTTTTGTGAATATGTTTAGGATTATCTATTGGGTCTTTCCTTGTTGAATAGTTTTATTGGTTTGTTTAATTGTTATTTCGTTTAGTAGTTGTGTTGGAATTTAATGAAATTATAGTCGCTGTTATGATTTAAAATTTATAGACGCCTAGCTAGATCAAGAGGTCATCAAACTAAGACTACTAAATTGATGGCCGATGGGATTGGATCTACATGAAATTTAGCTTGAGAGAGTGAACTCTAGTCCTTCTTCCAAACACTCAACTCCAGAGAGTGAGTGGGCTAAGGCGGACGTTGTTCTTAGTGCGGCAAGTGGTTGTCTAAAAGGAATCCATTTGATTCATGGTAAGTTATTCGCGAGAAATATTTGTCCCACTATAGTCTATCCTAGTAACAATTGTTTGAAAGAATTTATCATTTAAATCATATACCCAATAGTTTTCTCTATCCCGTATACATTTCACATTCAAAAAATCTCGTTTCCCATTAGTTTCTCTTATTATTTTTACAATTTTTAAAGCCCCTCATTGATATTTGACGCTTGCCTTACCCCTGTAATTTAATATGTTTTTTTCGATAATATCTTTACTTGTGACTAGTTAGAACTTCATTTTATTTTTCTATTAATTCTTACAAGAACTCCATGTGGAAATGAACCAAACCCTTGGTTGGGTTACTATATTATTTTACGATTGTATACAATTTTTTTCGAAGTTGTGTCCTTGATTACACAAATATCAGAGCCCAAGATAACCCTTCTTGCATAATCATAAGCTTACTAGAGATAACCTTTAACAATAAATAATGTGCAGAAGCTAAATCATGATAAAATTGAAATGATGGAGAATACTTAGCTATAATCTGAATATAGATAATTGATAGTTCAAATACAAATGAAAAGTCAAACTCAATGACTAAAGATGGAACCAATTATGTTTGATATAAGCCTCTAAATTGACTAGAAATACTTGGACATGCCCAACTAGATATAGAAAAACTGAAGCTAAAGCTCAAAACATTAAAGATAGTAATATCACTAGTCCTAAAAAAAATAAGACTAAAGGATAAATGTTGTACTAATGATTGGGAACCGATCTATGCGTGATCTGAATGTTGAGGACTATAACTTACATCAGAAGAAGATGTATCGCAAAATATGTGTTAGTACTTAAAAGGTACCCAACATGAAGGATAGATTAATAATGAACAATAACATAACTGAATCAAAGCATCTCAGAATTAACACAATTTTAAAATAAAATAGGATACCAAAAGTATTGAACATAACTAAACATAATGCAATGACCAAGTTGATAACATAGAGCAACTGAATACTAAACAAAACTGATAACATGGTAAATACAATAGAATATGACTGAACTATAAGGGAGATACTATTAAAAATTTAAAATCAAATGAGCTTAATGTGAAGTCCAATGTATAATGTCCATCGAGAAGACCCAATGTACCCTACCTGAGATAGATAAGCATAATAATGTGATGACTAAAATGATATGTACAAAGGGGACTTACATCCTACGGGCACGTGGTTCTGTTAATTTGGGTTACTTACCCTAGTCCACTCGGTATGAATATTCACACATGATTAAGCAATTAACATGTTATGACTAAAATGTTGTAACACTGGATAACTCAACCTGACATTTAAACTGAGAATGCAACATTAATATGTTGATAATAATGCATTCGAAAAATGAGGCATGTTCTTATATAACTTAATTTACTAACCTAACATGTGTAATTAAGAAACTAAAGACCTACATAAAGAAGTTTCTGATTTTATGCATTAAACTGAGACAAACTGATAATGAATTCATGATAATAAGATTTTGATCATTCTAATAGGTAAACCCTAACATTTCTAACGTTCAATAAACCCTAGGTATTAATAATCATTGAGGTAATCAAGATTTTGAATGAAATCTAGCGACATAATGGAGGAAAGGAACCCAGTGGTGAAATCCAACATACCTAGTGAAAAAATTTACGGTGAATTTTGGGGCTGGAACCAATGAATCGTTCCTGCATTCTCTTGAAGGATTTGGTCGCCACTTTCTCCTCTTTATTTATTATGTTTCTAAATTTTGCTGAATGATATGACTTGGGTAAGTTCTATTTTTGTCCAAAATAACAAAACCCATATAGTTTAGGGGTTGAACGACGTAGTTTAGGGTTCCAAAACTTAAACAAAAGACTTAAACACCCCTTACGTAACTTCTTTTGAGGTGACGGAAGGACTGTTTATTGATGGATGTTCCGGGCTTGTGAATGGTTAGCCGTGACTAGAGGCTCATTTTTATAGTTCTGATTCACATAAGCGGATCATTGTACATGGTATAACATAAATTATGTGGGTCTGACCGTTGACTTACCCTTAGACAATATATTAGGACTGAGTTCTGGGGGTTGAAAATGTTGATCACGAACCACCAGAACAGGCTGTGGGAAACCCTAAAACGGCTTCGTAGTGGATCTTGGGGGTCTAACTGCAACATCCTCAAAAATCTCATTAAGGGTTTGTTTCGGGTATCGGGAGGTTTTACATTTAAGTGAGTTAATCAATAGTATATATTAATCTATAATGTTGCTTTACACTTTCATTCACCTTGTAGACACCTATATAGATCAGAGTTCGTAAACTAGGTACAAAATTGATGGACTGATGGATTAGGGGGTCGACTAAGTTTTAGCGTCGTAGAGTGAACGCCTATGTTCTTTTCTCTTGAACACTTAGCTCAAGAGAGTGAGTGGGCTAAGGCAGAGGTTCTTCTTCATGCAGCGAGTGGTTGTCTAAAAGGAATCCATTTGATTCGAGGTAAGTTGTTGACAAGAAATATTTTTCCCACTAAAGTCTATCGTAGTAACAACTGTTCATAAAACTTATTGTTAAAATCATGTACTTAATAGTTTAGTCTATCTTGTATACCTTTCACATCCCAAGAATCTCATTTTCTATTAGTTCCTCTTATTGTTTGTACTCTTTTTAAATATTTATTTAGACTTCAAAACCCCCCATTGATATTTTGACGCTTGTATCACCCCTCTAATTTAATATGTTTTTTTTTCGATAATGTCTTCACTTTTGACTAGTTAGAACATCATTGATTTCTATTATTCTAATTCTCACAAAGCACTCGCCTGTGGAACGACTCCCAATCCTTGGTTTTGTTACTAATATTAGTGTTTGGGATTGTAGACCTTCATTGGAAGTTATATGCTTGATTACACAAACATCGGTCCCCAAGATAACCCTTCTTTCATAATTATAAGCATACTAGAGATAAACTGAAAAAATAAATAACATGCAGAATCTAAATCATGATAAAATTGAAATGATGGAGAATATCATTACGCTAAAATATTAATACAGATAATTAAAGTTTAAATACAAAAGAAAAGTCAAACTAAGTGACTAAAGGTGGATCTATGCTTGAAATAAGCCTCTAAATTGACTAGAAATATTTGGACATACCCCAATTAGATCCAGAAAAACTGAAACAAAAGCAAAAGAAATTAAAGATAGTAATTTAACAATCCACGACAAAATACGACTAACAGATAATGTTGTTTGTAACATTTCGAAAAGCCAAGACGTGTTATAGAGCCTAACATCAGGATCCTAAGGTTTAAACACTTTTTAAGGTACATTTAAGTGAATATAAGTCATTTAGGAAGTCTAGAAACAAAAATGTCCAAGAATATCCATGACGTCCGAAAACTAGTTGTAGGAGGACTAGCGTGCCTTAGCCTATTGGACTAGATTTTAGGAGTCCAAAATCCATGAAAATTGATGGAAGGATGTATATCTCGTATTAGAATTGATGCATAGGTCCAAAAAAAGTCAGGTACGAACTCACAAGGAATCACAGCACTGAGGAGGACCCTTGCACGTTGGAGTCAAACACTGCCTGGGCAGTGTGCACCTACGGAAGGGAAACGACGAAACGTGTATGGACCTACGGGGCGTTCATTCCGTCTGTCGACAAAAACTGTGCCAAATCCTTGAAAAGGGATATTTTTCACACTCTCTGAACTCATCGACAGATGTGCAGCACGGAAGAGGGCTTGGTCCGTCTATTGACACACGAGGCATCAACGAGGTCTCATGGTTAAGTGACCTATTTTTGCTGCTCATTCTTAGTTAGGTTACTTTAATTTAATAGGGGTTAAATTAATTAGTTAGGGGTTTACGAACTCCTAATTAATTTAATAAACACCCCATATAAAGACCCCAACCCTATTAGACTAATCACAACTCACAAACACAAACTCTCTTCCTTCTCTCTTCTTTCTCTTTGTAGTGAAGACTCCATTAAAGACAAATATGGGGGAGGATTTTAGACCTTAAAATACCAAGGTTTCTACATCAATCTTCACCAATTAACAAGGTTTGACATCTAATTCACCTTTGAGACCACTTTCCTCAAAGGGTTCCATCAAATTTATTTCTGAAAATTGAGTTTTCAAGTGGATTTTCATACAAAACGAAATTGATGTTTTGAATTGATTTGTTTATGATTTCTTTTTGATATTATGAATATATTAACATTTATTCTAACCTAATTATGATATATCTTAATTTTTTTTGTCTAGTTTGTAGAAGATGACCCTTAACCATAGCTTTTGATCTTGATATGAGTTAGATAGTATTGGTTCAATTGACTTGGTTATTGGTTGAATTACTACTAGATGATGTTGTTACACTAATCATGAATGAATTAGGGTGAATTGTGTTCTTTCATGCTAGTTCTTGAGAAGATGATCTAGGTTATGAAGTATGTTGTAAATTGACCTAAGTATCTAGTCTTAAGCTATGATATATTATTTAATTGTAATGTTGTGATTATTATAGCCTTGCTATCATGTTGGTTATTTAACTATGATGATGTATACCCAAATTGTGTTGAATTGAGGATTTGTGGTAAGACCTTTATGATGAACTATGAAGTAGACCATGTAAGTCTTATGATCCCTATCCCTTACTTCAGATTGTGGTTAATTGTGATTAAGTCATGATGTTGTATTCGAGTATGCCTTTTATTGTGATTGATAGGGTGGTATGATGTTGAATTGAAATGTCTTGATTATGATTATCAGGTGTTGACTTAAGATGTAAATGTTATAAGGATGGTCAATAATCTACCAATGCGCCGTATCATTATATGAGGATGTTAATGTTCTAACTTCACCTATATGAATTGTAATAAAAGGATAATAATCATAGAATTCTTATTGAGCTATGATGATGATGTTGTTATACAAGGGTTAGACACTATGCCTTACAATAAATTATGATGATTAATAAAGTCATTTAAAAAAAGGGACTTCAGCTTAGCACCGAGTGAACTTGACAATGGGTGGTTATGACTTTCCTATAGGAACATATACCCTATAGTTCCACATGAAGTGTTGACTCCCCAATAAGGGATACTCATCCAATGGATTCCCATGAGAAGAGGCCCCAATTGCACTAATTTGCCTTGAGGGAACTTTAGAAGGTTGTTACTATGCATGAATAAGATTATAATGATACAAGATATATATATGATGAACTTGGACGTTGTTGATACTATATGTTGATTTGGTGTAACTAATAAATATGTGTTAGTCTATATTGTTAAAGTATGTTGTTATTTACCCTTATATGTTATGATATGTGAATTAGGAAGTAAGTCATGATTCTTGTTGGGTAACTTGATTAAGTAAGGTTATGGGGTTTTTCTTGGTTATTGCACTTGTTAACTTGATAGGGGTGATGGGTAATAGTCTTTCTTTGCTAATGTTATAATGAACTCTTATTCATGCTAGTTGTGGTTATGACTTCATGGTAGAGTTTCTTTGACTATATGTCTAATTACATGATATGCATGTTGACTTGACTAGTTTTGATGTTGTTGTTCTTGTGATGTACATGCCTATGACATAATGAATATACCTAAGTTATTTGATATGGCCTTGTTGAATATGCACAACTGTTTTCAATGTAAATTGCATACCTTTATGAAATGTCCTTTCCTTAGCATGTTTTCAATGTATGTGTGCATATGGTTTCATACATAGTACAAGTGTACTGACCCATTTCTTTTTTTCCCCAACAATTTAGGTTACGGTCGTTGAAGTGCTTAGAAAACGACTTGAAGAAGGCTTGGCTCTCTTATTCATCCAAGTAAGGTAGGTCCTCACTTTCCGAGGGTGATGCCACCATCTATCTAATGGAGTTTTTTTGAGTTTTAGACTATTATGTTCTTTCCTTTTGACTTAATATTAAACATTGTATAGAGTATGTGACACATTCTTATTTTGATGTGTGGGTTTCTCCCAAGTTCTTACACTCTTATTAGATGTTTATGAGATGAGACGACTATTATGACTGTGTTATATCTAAGTAACCTTCTTATACGAAGGGTCTATGTTTACTCGATATATACATAGTATGTCTATGTAAAGGTCTGTGTAAACCTCTGAGTAAATGTAATGAAAACTATTAAATTGTTCTAAATTTGACCTATGAATGTAATGATGTAATCTAAGAGGCTAGTCTTAGTCCTCAAAGAGGACGAGGACGCCGGTTACGTCTAGGGGCTTTTCTTGGATTTGACTTACTTGGTATTTGAGCATGAGGTTGAATTATCTTGATTCAATGTATATCTCTGAACCATCTATATAATATTGTATTCATAATTTTGAAGCGCGCCACACTTATTGGTAGGAACCTACGTGATGCCAAGAAAACCCTTACTTTCTTGGAAGTCAAATATTCGTCCTTTGGAGAGTCAACTCTATGGGCTTTTGCATATAATCCTATTGTTGTCATTATAGGCAGTGAATACCAAAATTAATGCGGCACAAAGACTTGAAGAAGAAATTTCCAATGTGGGAGTTCCTGCCCGTGGTGATCAAGTTCCTCCTCTTGAAGAAGATGTGAATAATGACCAAGCTCCGGTGAATCCTCTTTCAACGATGAAAACAAAAGGGTCGTTATCCTCCAAATGGATCAAGCCATTACTACCAAAGCCAAATCCACCACTACTCAAGCCCAAGCCATGACGGCCTAATCTAATCGGGAGGTCGTACCCCGAGCTCATCTGCAAGTTTCTACCATGGAGTTCCGTCTAAGGATTTCACTAGGATGAACACTCCTACTTTTTATGGCTCCAAGGTTTAAGAAGACCCCCAAGAGTTCATCGATGAAGTCTATAAGATCCTCTTTGCTATGGGGTTGTCTACTAGTGAAAAGGCCGAGTTATCCTCCTTCTAACTTAAGGATGTGTCTCAAGCATGGTATGTCCAATGGAGGAACTACAGGCCTTTAAGAGGTGGACTCGTGAACCGGGAAGTATTCAAGAAGACTTTTCTTGATCGATTCTTTCCTAGCGAGAAGAGGGAAGCTAAAGTGCTGGAGTTTATCAACTTTTACCAAGGTGTTATAAGTGTTCATGAATACTCTTTGAAATTCACTAAATTGTCAAAATATGTTGCTTCTTTGGTTCCGGATCCTAGAGAAAAAATGAGTCATTTTGTGACAAGGGTGTAGGATGATTTGCAAGAGGAGTGTCATTCGGCTATGCTACATGACAACATGAACATTTTTTGTCTTATGGTGCATGACCAACATGTACAAGAGGCAAGGTCTAAGAGGAAGAGTAGAGATGCTAAGAGGTCCAGAACTTTTGTTGGTGGTTCATCAAAGAATAGGCTTGAGATACAAGACAAGCCTAGATTTAAGAAGGGGGTTTCTAATCTTAATTCTAATAAGGGAAGGGATACTAGCTCACCCAACAATAAGTCTACTTGTGCCAAGTGTGGAAAAGGAAATGAAGGAGAATGGTTAGTTGGAACAGGTATTTGCTTTGGTTTGTGGAAAGATTTTTCACAAGGTTAGTGATTTCCCTAAAGTGAAGAGTCAAGACAAGGTTAGTGGGAAAGCAAGTGGTTCAAGTGAGGCTCTGAAGAAGAATTGCTTCTATGCTCTCCGCTCAAAGCTTGAGCAAGAGACTTCTCGTGGCGTTGTGACCGCTATGTTGAGAGTATTTTCTATTGATGTATATGCCTTACTTGATCCCAGTGATACCTTATCATTTGCTACTCCTCTAGTAGCTAAAAAGTTTAACATTTTGCCCATTATTTTGCATGAACCATTTATAGTGTCTACCCCAATGGGTGAGTCGGTTGTTGCAAAAAGGGTGTATAGAAATTGTCCTATAATGTTGTCCAATAGAGTTTCTTATATTGAACTAGTGGAACTTGATATGCTTAACTTTGATGTCATTTTGTATATAGATTGGTTGCATTCTTTCCTTACCTCTATAGATTGTAGAACGAGGGTGGTGAAGTTTAACTTTCCAAATGAGCGCGTTTTAAAGTGGAAGGGGGGAAATTCTTCCCCTAGAGGTCGTATCATCTCTTGTTTTAAAGAATACAAAATGATCTCCAATGGGTGTTTATATCATATAGTAAGTGTCTTAGAACTAGACTCCAAAATTCCTGCCATTTAGTCGGTCCACGTAGTGATGAAATTTCAAGAGTTCTTTCGTAGTGATCTTCCTGGTATTTCTCCCGAAAGGGAAATTCATTTTTGTATCGACTTGTTACCAGATACAAATCCCATTTCAACTCTGCCTTATCGGATGGCTCTGACCGAACTGAAAGAATTGGAGGCTCAACGCAAAGATTTACTAGAGAAGGGCTTCATTAGACCTAGTATTTCTCCATGGGGAGCTCTAGTTTTGTTTGTGAAGAAGAAGGATGGGTCCGTTAGGATGTGCATTGATTACTGCCAACTCAATAAAATCACTACTAAGACCAAGTATCCTCTCCTTCCGATTGACAAATTGATTGATCAACTCTAAGTGGCAAGATACTTTTCTAAGATTGACTTGAGATCGGGGTATCACCAACTTAGTGTGAGAGGAGGATATACCAAAGACGGCAATTCGGAATAGATATGGTCATTATAAGTTCTTAGTAATGTCCTTTAGTCTCAAGAATGCCCCGACGTCATTTATCGACCTCATGAATAGGGTGTTTCAAAATTACCTAGATTCATTTGTCATTGTCGTCTTTTGCGACGTCTTAGTATATTTTAAAAATGAGGGTCAGTACAAGAACCATTAGAGGGTGGTATTGCAGGTGCTTAAGGAGAACCAATTATTTGGCAAGTATAACAAATGTGGGTTTTAGTTAAGGTAAGTAGCATTGAACGGTCATATCATCTCTAGTGAGCGAGTTGATGTTGATCCAAGGAAAATGAAAGAGGTGAAAAATTGGCCTATACCATTGACTCCAATCGACATTAGGAGTTTCATGAGTCTAGCGGGTTATTATCAGAGGTTTGTGAATTGTGTTGCATCCATTGCATCCCTCTTGACTACTTTGACCCAAAAGAGTAAGAAATTTGAGTGGTCGGAGGCATGTGAGAGAAGCTTACAAATCTTGAAAGAAGGGCTTACTTCAACTCTAGTGTTGACTTTACCGGAGTGTACAAAGTGTTTCATTATATATTTTGACGCATTCCGAGTAGGTTTAGGGTGTGAGACTATGCCATATGGGAAGGTAATAGCGTATGCTTGTAGTCAACTTAAGGTGCATGAGAGAAACTATCCAACTCATGATCTTGAGTTAGCGGCCATGATATTTTCCTTAAAAATATGGACGCATTACTTGTGTGGAGTCCATGTTGATGTGTATACCGATCATAAGAGTCTCCAATATGTGTTTAACCAAAAGGAGTTAAATCTCCAACAAAGAATGTGGTTATAATTGTTGAAAGATTATGATATAAGTATTCTCTATCACCCCTACAAGGCCAATGTGGTTGTGGATGCTTTAAGTCGGATGACCATGGGTAGTATATCTCACATTGAGGAAGACAAGAAAGACCTAGTGAGAGATGTTCAAATGTTGGCTAGATTGGGTGTGAGGTAGGAAGATTCTCCAAATGGTGGCTTTATGTTCCATAATAACTCCGGGTCATCCTTGTTGGTTGAGGTTAATTCCAAACAACACCTTGATCAAACTTTGATGATGTTGAAGGAATCGGTTCTTTGTAAACTCAATGAGTAATTATCCTTAGGGAGGATGGTGTCTTGAGGTACCAAGGGAGGTTATGTGTTCCCAATATAGATGGTTTGAAGAGTCAGATTCTTGAGAAAGCTCATGGGTCCCGTTACTCCATTCAGTCTGGTTCAACAAAGATGTACCATGACCTTAGGGATGTATTTTGATGGGAAGGTTTGTAGAAAGATATAGCGGAATTTGTCGCTAAGTGTCCAAATTTCCAACAAGTTAAAGACAAGCATAAAAAAATAGGGTGATTGCTACGAGAAATCAAAGTTCCTACTTGGAAGTGGGAAGACATCAATATGTATTTTGTATTAAGTTTGCCTCGGATTCAAAGGCAATATGACTCTATATGGGTGATTGTGGATTGGTTGATTGATTCCGCACATTTTATTCCTGTCAAGTCTATTTATTTGGTGGAATATTATGCAAGGATCTTCATAGATTAGATCGTGTGTCACCATGGTATTCCTTATATATCATATCAGATCGGGGTGCACAATTCACATCTAGATTTTGTAGGTTATTCTAAAAAGAGTTATGTACTAAGGTTAAGTTAAGTATCACTTTTCATCCCCAAATTGATAGTCAAGCGGAGAATACTATTTAAACCCTTGAAGATATGCTTAGGGCTTGTATTATTGATTTCAAGGGAAATTTGAACAAGCATTTGCCTTTGGTGTAGTTCTCTTACAATAATAGTTTCCATTTATCCATATCTATGGCTCCTTATGAAGCCTTATATTGTAGTAGGTGTAGGTATCCTATTTGATGGTTTGAAGTGGGTGAAACTTCACTTCTTGGTCCCGATTTGATTTATAAGAGTTTTGAGAAAGTCCATTTTATAAGGAATCTTTTGCAAACGGCCTATAGTTGGCAAAAGTCTTATGTCGATCATAGGAGAAGGGATTTAGAGTTTGAAGAAGGTTATAAGGTGTATTTAAAAATTTTGCCTATGAAAGGGGTAGTTAGATTTTGCAAGAAAGGTAAGTTGAGTCCTCATTATGTGGGTCCCTATGAAATGTTACAAAGAGTTGGTAAAGTTGCCTATGAATTTAAGCTTCCTATTAAATTGGGTTCGGTTCATCCGATTTTCCATATTTCTATTCTTAAGAAGTGTATTGGTGATCCCGAGTCTATTCTTACTATTGAGGGTCATGGTGTGAGGGATAACCTCGCATATGAGGAAGTTCCAGTTCAAATCCTTAATAGACAAGTAAATAAATTGAGGAATAAATAAGTGGCTTCCGTGAAAGTGTTATGGAATAATCACCGAGTTGAGGGTGCAACATGGTACGCCTAGGCTAACATGAAGTCCCATTACCCTCATCTATTTGATAACTAAGGATAGTAGTTTTTACGATTAGCGAAAATAATAACTTAAAATTGAAGTTTCTTGATTATTTGTGAAGTGTTGCCAAATGTGCATTTTTGTTATTGTTACAGTGAAGTTATAATGAAACATGCCTAATTAACTTTGAAATTGTCAATTTCGCAATTTTTCTTTTTTTAAATCATGTCGTGCATTTTGATAGGGTGAGTCTTTATGAAATGATATGTAGCTTGTTGAAATGTTGAACTTTGGCATAATTGACTCATAAATGAAATGTTCAGCTCTTGTTGTTTTAAGAAGGATGTTACTCATAATGTAATGTTGATCCTTATATGTGGTAATTGAGGTTGTGAATTTCCTTGAGTAAAGTGATATGATTTATGTTATGACTGATGTTGTTATGTATTCATTGATCGTTGGGTTACTTGTCTTGAGTCTATTCCTTCCTTCAAAAGATTTTTTGTGTCATTCGGGGACGAAAGTTTCTAAGTTTTAAACATTTTTTAAGGTCCATTTTAATGAATATAAGTTATTTAGGAGGTCTAGAAACAAAAATGTCCAAGAACGTCCAAGACGTCTGGAAACAAGTTCAAGGAGGTATTGGCGTGCCTTATCCTCTTTAACCAGCTTTTATGAATCGGATATTCATGAAATTGATTGAAGGGTGTCTAAAACGTATCATTGTTGATTCATAGTCGAAACGTCCGGGTACGAGTTCCCAAGTACCTACCAAAGGACATTGAGGAGGACCCTTGCATGTTTGAGTCAAACACTACCTAGGTATTGTGCACCCACGGAAGGGAATCGACGAAACGTGTAAGGATCGATGGGGAATCGATGCCATACATTGACCAACATTTAGGCAAATCCTTTAAAGGGATATTTTTCACACTCTATGAACTAATCTACGGTTGTGCAACACGGAAGGGGGGTTGGTCCATCGATTGACACACGAGGGGTCAACGGGGTCTCGTGGGTGAGTGATCTGTTTCTACTTCTCATTTGTAGATGGGTTAATTAATTAAATAGGGGGTTAATTAATTATTTAGGGGATTATGGATGAAAAATTAGGTTAATTAACACCCCATATAAAGACCCCAACACCATTAGACAATTCACAACTCACAAACCCAAACTCTCTTCCTTCTGTCTACTTTATCTCTTAGTAAAGACTCCACTGAATACCAAGATATGGGAGGGTTTTAGAGAGTCAAATCGAAAGGCTTATCCATTAATGTTTACAAATTAACAAGGTATGGGATCTTATTCACCTTTAAGACCTCTTTCCTCAAAGGGTTCCATCAAAATGATTTCTAAAAATTGAGTTCTCAAGTGGATTTTCATCAAATAAGAAAATGATTTTATGAATTGATTTGTTTATGATTTATTTTAGATATTATGAATATATTAACATATATTCTAATGTGATTATGGTATATATTTATGGTTTGGTCTAGTTTGTAGAAGATGACCCTTAACCCTTAACCCTAAGTTTTGATCTTGATATCAATTATATTATATAGGTTCAGTTAACTTGGTTAATGGTTGAACTACCACTAGATGATGTTTTTACACTAATTATGATTGAATTAGGGTTAATTGTAGTCTTTTATTCTAGTTCTTGACAAGATGATCTAGTTTATGAAGTATGTTGTGAATTGACCCTAAGTATTTTGTCTTAACCTATAATTTAGTATTAAATTGTAATGTAGTAATTCTTCTAGCATTGTTATCATGTTGATTATTGACTTACGATGATGTATACCCAAATTGGGTTGAATTGAGGGTTTGTGGTAAGACCTTGATGACGAACTATGAAAGAGACTTGGTATGTCTTATGATCCATATCCTTTACATCAAATTGTAGTTAATTGTTATTAAGTCATGATGATGTATTAGAGTATGCCTTGTATTAGGATTGATAGGGTGGTATGATGTTGAATTGAAATTTCTTTATTATCATTGTGAGGTGTTGCTTATTATGTAAATGTTATAAGGATGGTGAATGATTTACCAATATTCCTTATCATGATATAAAGATGTTAATGTGCTAACCTCACCTATATGAACTGTAACAAAAGGACAATACTCATACAATTCTCATTGAGCTATAATGATGATGATGTTATACAAGCATTAGAACCTATGACCCACAACAAGTTATGATGATTAATAAAGACATTAAAGACATTTCAAAAAGGGACTTTAGCTTAGCACCGAGTGAACATGACAATGAGAGGTGACAACCTTCCATGGAGGAAGATCCACCCTATAATTCCACATGCATTGTTGACTGCCCAATGAGGGATACTCATCCAATGGATTCCCATTAGTGGAGGCCCGAATTTCCAAGTTGTATGTAGAGGGATTATACATATCTCTTAGTTCAAGATTTATGCTACTCCCATAGGAAGACTAGCTAGTGGATCTACCTAGAAAGCTACGTTTATGTTTGGTTTTAATTTGGCTTGTAGACCACCTTCCTTCAGTGTAATGTTTACAACATCGGATTCCACACTTAGCTCTTGTATTCTACGTCGGTTAAGGTAAGTGTTCCATAAAATAAAATGAAGTAATAAAGTATAAAGTAATTAAGGTGACTTGAGAGGCTGACTTTTCCTAGGTACGGGTATGGAACTCTACCTATGCCTGCACTAGTTTTCCTTAAACGGAGCTTTAAAAGGTTGTAACTATGTATGAATATGCTTATAGTAATGCATGATATGTATATGATGAACTTACACATTGTTCACACTAAATGTTTATTTGTTGTCAGTTATGAATATGTGTTGGCCTATATTGTTAAGGTATAATGTTATGTACCTTTAATTTTTATGATATCTGAAATAGGAAGTTAGTCATGTTTCTCTTTGGGTCAATTGATTTAGTAAGGTTATAAGTATTTGTTTGTTCATTGCACTTGTTAACATGATAGGGGTGATGGGTAATTGTCTTGCTTTTGTTATGTTAAAATGAACGCTTATTCATGCTTCTTGTGGTTATGATTTGATTGTAGAGTTGCGTTGACTATATTTCTAATTACATGATATGCATGTTTTTTTGACTAGTTTTTATGTTGTTGGTATTGTGATGTACATGCCTATGACTTAATTATATGCCTAAGTCATTTAATATGGCCTTATTGAATATGCCAAAAAATTTCAAAGTAAATTCATACCTTTATGAAAAGTCCCTTTCCTTAGCATGTTTTCAAAGTATGTGTTTATATGGTCTCATACTTAGCACAAGTGGTGTACAAACCCCAATTCCTTTTCCCCAGCATTTTAGGTTCTTTCTTTGAAGTGCTTATATAATGACTTGAAGAAGGCTTGCGTCTCTTATTCATCCAAGTAGGGTAGGTCCTCACTTTCCGAGGGTAATGCAACTATCTAGCTAATGTAGTTTTTTTGAGTTTAGGACTATTATTATCTTTCCTTTTAATTTAGTATGAAACATTATATAACCCATATGAGGCATTGTTACTTTGATGTATGAGTTATTCCCAAGTTCTTACACTTTTGTTAGAAGGTTATGATATAAGATGACTATTATGACTATGTTATATTTTTTTAATTTTTTGTGCAATAAAAGCAGAAGACTACTTAATATTCCTCTACGAAGGGTATATGTATTCTCGATATATATATAAATATATAAAATATTTGTATGTAGAGGCCTATGTAAACATCCAAATAGATGTAATGAAAAGTTTTAAATTTCTATTAAATTTGACCTATGAATGTAATGTTGTAAGCTAAGATGGTAGTATTACTCCTCAAAGAGGACGACGATGCCGGTTACGTCTTGGGGATTTTCTCGGATGTGATATTATTGAACGAATGATTGGGAAGCGAAATATGCGTGATCTGAATGTTGAGGACTAGAACCTACATCACGAGAAGATGTAACACAGAATATGTGTTAGTAATTAAAAGGTACCGAGCATGAAGGAAAGATAATATTAAACAATAACATTACTGATTCAAAGCATCTAAGTAATAACATGATTTTAACATACAATAGGATACTAAAAGTATTGTACATGACTAAACTTAATGTAATGACAAAGTTGATAACATAGAGCAACTAAATACTGAACTATACTGATAACATGGTAAATGCAATAGAATATGACTGAACTTTAAGGGAGCTATTAATAACAGACTTAAAACCAAATGAGCTAAATGTGAAGTCCGATTTATACAGCCCATTGAGAATACCCTATATACCCTGCTAGAGATATATAGGCATAACGACTTGATGGATAAAATGATGCGCACAAAAGGGACTTACAGGGCACGTGGTTCTGTTAATTGGGGGTGACATACCCCAGTCCAATTGGAATTAAACATCACACATGATTAAGAACTTATCATGTTATGACTTAAATGTTTTAACACTAGGTAGCTCAAACCGGAACTATAAATTGAGAATGCAACATTAATATGCTGAGAATAATGCATTCAAACATGTTCTTATGTAAAAAAATTTACTGACCTAACATCCATAATTAAGGAACTAGAAGAACTATATAAAGAGGGTTCTGATTTTGTGCATGAAACTGAGAAAAATAGATAGTGAATTCATGATAATACGATTTGGATCATTCCACTAGGTAAACCCCAGCATTTTTAACGTTTAATAAACCCTAGGTATTGATAATGGTACGATAATCAATAGTTTAAATGAAATTTAGTGCCCAAAAAGGAATCCACTAGTGAATCCCACATACCTAGTGAATTTTTTTACGATGAAATCTTTTTATTTCGTGGCTGATACTAATGAAACCTTGTCGCATTCTTCAGAAGGGTTTGGTCACCTTTTTCTCCTCTTTACGTTCTAAGTTTCTATGTTTTGATGAATGATCTATCTTGGATAAGTTCTAATTATGTTTTTAGGCTAACACTAAAAAAACCACATAGTTTAGGGTTGAACAATGTAGTTTAGGGTTCCAACATAAACAAAAGACTAAAACACCCCTTACATAACTCTTTTCGAGGTCATCGAAGCACTGCCGATCGACTGATGGTACGTGCTTGTCAATGGTTAGCCATGACTAGAGGCTGGTTTCTATGGTTCTGATCCATGGATTCGGATCATACTACATGGTAAAACATAAAGTATGTGGGTCCGACCGTTGGTCGATCATAGATAAAATTCTAGGACTGCGTTCTAGGGTGTTACAAATGTTGATCATGAACCACCAGGACAGGCAACGGGAAACCCTACGGTTTGTGGGTGGAGACTGTGGGTCTTACCTAAAATTTCTGAAAAATCTCCACTAAGGTCTGTTTTCGAGTACGGGGTGTTACAAATGGAGTGGGTTTAATCGATAGTTTTATATCAATCTATAAATAGTTGTTACACATGTAACTCTAACTTAGAGTTTTCGGTTGCTTCAGAATGAGGTTTTCTAACCATGGATTTACATTAATTATTGTAGTTTTTTGAGTAATGTTGGTTCAGCTCGATAAAGTGAATCCTAAACTCAATTTTACCTATCTAGCTTGAGAGAGTAGATAAAGAAAGGTTCAACAGTGTTTATATTTTTAAGATTGTCGAATTTCGCAAGAACTTGCTTGACTTGTAATAGTTTTTTATGGAAAGCATTTACATCTACACTCTTAATTACCTACTGTCACGCCTTGAGCCTACACCATGGACGTGGCTGACATTCATTGACCAATGTTGGCCTTGTGAGGACCATTGTCGTGGCTAACTTAACTCAGCAAAAGACGTAACTCAATATAAGAAAATATTTACATAAAATAACTTGGAATAAATAACTTGGCCAAAATGGCATGTAAGTCAAGCAAAACATCTGCAATAAAATAAGAGACTCAAAACTTAACTGTCTGACTTTCTTGAAGCCACTACAATATTGAGATGGATGTTCGAACAGACACCACAATATCCTATAAATGAATGATTGAAAAAGCAAATAATGTGTCCTCCAAAATGCAAGAGACTCCTAACTTACACTGAGTGCTCAGCTAGATCAACTAGGCGCTGGATGATGTTGATCCTGGTTACCTACGTCTACATCATGATACGATGCAGGCCAACTTAAATTATTACATTAAAAGTAAGAGTATGCGAGTTGGAATGCTAATCAAAACTTAAACGTGAATAGAGTAAGAAGTAACACTTACCTTGGCACTACTCAACTCATGAATGACATAATTTAATATAAAAAATTAAGCACATGCAGTATATAAACTTTTAAAACAATGAAAACACTTACTTTGTTAAAGAAAATGCAATAACAAACTCAACTTTACATATATGGAAGTAATGTAATTTTTGTGGAAGATTCTCTAATCGAGAACCACCACTATGAGCCTTAGTGGTGATTAAACTTTTGCCCATTCTGTCAGGATTGTGCTATATTTTGACATCGCATAGAACTACTTAACTTAGCTGATCTATCAGTTAACTTACGTGATCATTTAAAAAATATGACCCGTTAATGCCCATGATGGCGACATGGTTTCAATAAACACTTGAGTTAATATGAATTCAAATCCACAAACCAATTCCTACCATCTAACATTTGTTGTCAACCCCTTCAATTCACTTAAATATTTTTGACAATATTTACCCATACCACCGACTATATTACATTTATAACTTCATAGATGAATTCAAATTTGTACCGTTCCTTCTAGGTTCAACAACAAATCTTCGATGGTTTTATACTAGATTAGTGTTCATCACTCCTCAATTTGTAATAGATCTTAATTGCTTCCTTTTCTCTTCTTTTCCTCTTCTTTAACTCTCTTCTAAAACCCAAAGATTAATTAAGGATTTGTAAAATTTACCCATGTTAGATATGACCACAAAATATTACTAAATACCTTTCAATCGTATTATGTAAGGAAATGTTTAAAATAACCCTCACTAGTTTGAGTAAATTTCTTAAATACTCATAATAACTTTAAAGGAGCACATTTCCATTATTCGAACTTAAAACTTACACAACTCATTGGCGTTAAAAATAGGATTCCAAGATAATTTATTCGGTATACTATGTACCAATTAACTCTTCATGTACTGAAAGTTATGATTATTTGAAGTTGACCCAAAAAGTCACAACTTAAGAATAACTTGAACTCAATTTAGCGATTTCCAATTTAGAGATTTCTCAATTTAACTATTTTTATGGCAGGATGTTACAATTTCATAATGTATCGTATTATATTCCAATATCTAGTGGTTACATAAACAAGACACAAATTTCATTGTATGGTTTTAAAAGTTATAATGAAATATAAAATGTAGGACAATATTCTAAAACGATTTATATATTTTCAATTGCGTTATGATTTAGGCTTTCTTACAGTTACAATATTATTTTATTTTTCATGAGTTACGATTATATTTTACAAGTCTACAAATTCTCTAGAACATGCACAAATAACTATCTTTTAAATTGAAATGCTTAAATTATTTTGTACATGAATATGAGTAAGATTATAAATATTTTCGTATTGTCAATGCAAAAAGTGGAAGGTCTTTTATTAGGCATGACTATATTGGGAATTATACATGTTTGAACAAGAGAAAATTTAGAAAATCTATAAATACAATAACAAAATTTTACCTCATAAAATTTAATACAGTTTCAATATCAATTTACGAACAATTATGTCACAAAGAATAAATAATAAAAACCCTCTTACTTTATTCAATATCTCATCTAATTGAGGAAAATATGTAATTTGTACATACTAATGTTATGCTTTGACAATGATCAATAAACTTAAAAAGAAAATTTAACAAATATAATGATCTTTGTTAAAATCCACCTGATAAGAAAATCATCAGAAATATTTTTATACCATTTTTGTTTTTTTGTTTGAGTTATCTTTATAGCAAATATGAATGATCTTCTTGCTATAAATATTTGGTTAGAACAGAAACCCAACATTATATTTCCTATATTTTCAATTTAGAAATTAAGCCATCAAAATATTGTATTGGTTGCAAAAGAATTGTAATTGCAAGGATAAAAAATTAAAAAAAATAGACAAGTAACATTCTCAAAATGACGTATTGGCCTATTTAAAAAGGCAAGTGAATGATGTACTTTATGTGGTGCTTATGTTGTTGTTGTGATATATTGAGCTATCAACAAAGTATATTCATGTGGACATCCTTCCGCTGAGTTAATGTTGAATATGTTTCTTGGAGAAAATCGTCAACCCGACTTTGATGCGCCCAACCCCACTATTTTATCTCATCAAAATGTCAATGTTGATGAGATCAACATTGAACTAAACATGGTGGAGAATTCACTAGAACAACAAAACAAACATGGAAAATCTCTCCAAGGATTAAGGAAAGAACTTCCATATGAACAACTCAGTTTTTCTAACCTTAATAAGATAAGTGATCTCTTGGAAAGCTTGGCAATATGAAGAAGTTTTGAAAGAGTCGCGAACCACTTAATGGATAGTGATACAACTTTCCGTATCAAACGATTGAATGTCCCTTCTCCTTTAAGAATTCATGAAAAACAATCGCCGATTTATCAATGAAGCGCCATCTAAATCCCAATGAGTAGATACTTTTACCTTATTTAAATTAATTACCTCATTGGTGTCATATCGAAGTTTTGATTTACATATCTAATATTTGTTTTTGTTATATTTTATGAATTTTCAATTTTTACCTTGATATGTTTATTATGAATGGGAATGACTTTTATTTAGTAACTCATCCCCCCCTTTATTTTAATTTCTTTGTCTTACTTTTTTAGGTAAGTTTAAAATATATAGTGTATATTCTTTATTTTTGGCCGCTCTTCGTTGATACTTTTCATATGTATTTATAAAATCACAAGAATAAAGAGAATTTTGTTACATTTCACATATCATTCATTTATCAATACAAGATTTAAAAGTTAGTTTATTTTCTCAGTATTCACGCCAATTCAAAATAATATATTCAAATCAAAATGAAAAGGGTATGGAATAATTGTCATTTTAAATTGATGTATAGTTTTAAAAGAAAAAGTAGTAAGTGAATATTGAATAAGAAAATTAAACTCATGTCAGATATCTTGAACATCAACATATCTTATTCAAAAGAATTAAAATTATTATAGAATATAACATGTAGGTACTTCTACCTATAAAATTAACATTACTTTATTATCATTGATAAAGCCTTACAAACTCACTTCTACTTATACATATTTATTGTTTATACTTTTTAATGTTAGTTAAATGACTATAAAAAAAATTTCTGATTGTAGATATTGATAAAATATTAAAAAAATTATTGCTTAATAAATTTTTTTTTCACGTGCCATTATCAGATCCAAATGAGTCATGAGTTTGGCACCCACACTTAACCTACTAGGTGAGCGAAACCAACATTTATAACCCCAAATTTTACCAAATATTCAACTATGATAAAAAAATATGCGAAAGATCCGAAAACTTATTCATGTAAACCAATTAAATACTCTCGAAAGTTTTTAATAAACTTATTTACCCCCCACCCCCAAAATCTGGAAGTATAACATCAAGAACATCTATCCTCAAATTACCAAGTCTAACAGTATTTACGAAACCAAAATAGGTAAAAAGATGGTCCATGTCCTAATTTCAAAAACATCAAGACGTGAATGACATAATCCAGCACGAGCTAGAAATAATAGCTCACCCTGAATTCTGATGTGGTGGAAACTGACTAGAGCTGAGGGCGAGTTGAAGTCGATGGTACACTTGCTGCACTCCACAAAGAACAAAGAAGAAAATACAAGTAGGGATCAGTACAAAGAACAAGTACTTAGTAGGTATCAACGGTCAACTCAAAATAGGAATCAATATATATTGAATAATAATATAAAATCAACTACAATACTTAACAGGTGGCAAACAACAAACACATGAAAAGTTGACAACAACACCATAATATGCACACCAGCAATCACAACATCAAGCACACCCATGAGGACTCATGCCTCCACACCATACTCATTTGGAAAAAAGATTCTTTGAGATTAAGTATATTTTGTTACTTCAAGATTACTTTCCTTTAATGTTATTGTGTCGGAACGTGACACTCTGATCCGATATATCGTGTCGGAAAACGTGACCTCAATGCCCATATATCGTTCAGAACGTTACTCTATCCGATCCAATTTCATTCATTATTTTGTTTCATCAAGCCTTCCTTATTCAGGCGTTTATTTTTAATTAGAGAGGGTCAGATTAAAATTCACAGTCTCATAATTTAGTCCAACCACAAACCACACAATCAATTAACATAGGAGACTTTAACAATATCACCATACATATCAATCGTATTTTAAGTTATCTTCACTACACAATAAACCATAATCTACCTCCACATAAGAACGAAATCAAGCAAGCAACCTCGTCAATGCGCCTTTGGTTTCCTCAATGCCTCTGATCTTTTTCATCTATCAATATATATCATGCCATAGGTGTAAGTTAAGAAGACATAAACACTCCGATTAATCTGTGTCTAAGCCTATACCCATAAATTCACTTAATTAATGTATCCAATTTTCCTAAAATTCAACCTAAAGAAAAAATGTCCCTTTCGTACAATTATCATAACTTTAGAATGAAGTTTAAAATAAGTCTAATACCTAAATTTTATTACCTATCTCAATATATCAACTTAGTTTATTAAATAATAATATAATAGTTAAATATACCAGCTAAAGCCACTGGTGTTCGAACAAGTGGCAGTCCTCACGTTAAATCTGCAACATTCAATTCCATATTAACCATAATTTAAATACATACTAACATTATTAATATAACCCTTTCCCCATATAATTGTCACCCTTATTTTTTCTTACCCCCTAACATTATAATAATTATATAATAATAATATGCCTCCATCACTGATCATTAATGGCTATTAAAGTTTTTCCCACTTTCACTTTATTACTATAAATAATATTATTATTTTTGTATCCATAATTTCCCTACACACAAAAACATGTAAATTAACTAATGCTTCTCGATGCTTTCCTCATCTTCATTTTTTTATTATTATTACTCAAGTAATTAACTTCTATTCTTTTACAGGCAACAATTGTTTTCCCTTTATCAATCTACTTCTCTTTTTAATCAACATAATACTAGTACATATGTATATTTGTTTTCTGTCCAATCAACAATATAATAATATTACTATTAACTTGTAATACTACATTAACGACCCAACGTCTCCTTCACTCGTGCATACGCCTAATTGTAATTCTAAACAACCAATTAATTAAGTCAATTGGGGAATAACATTACCTGGATGTCGGTCTTCACTAGTAGACGCCGCCGGAAAATTTCGCTAGGTCTATTTTTCCTTCTCCCCTCTTTTCTCGATTTTTATTTTGTTTTTTTCTACAGGTTATTATTTATTTTATTTTATTTTTACCCTAAATATTATGTAATTAATTATAAAAGTGGTAAAAGTCACCCACTATTTATTTTAATATTATTTTCTTAATGACTAACTAAATAAATTAGTAAAACTACCCCATTATTTTCATAGTTATAAATATTAATAGTCTAAAACACTCATTAAAAATCTATCTGAAAAATATTTATGAAATAAAAGTTTTAGATACTCAAACGACCAAATAGTCTTCCCCTAGATATAACTACTGAACTCCCTCCATTACGAAACTTCCTTAAATGTCCGAACGTCATGGTGAAGTCGTCTTGCTACACCCCTCACCTCTATCACAAATCAACCTCTTCCTGAAAGGATTCTTGTCCCTGCATTAGCAGCTACCTGTAAGGCTTGATCTTCAAATCTTTACTCAATCTTTCACAAAGAGGTGAATCCGCTCTTGTGGACTGAAGCAAAGCTAAAGTGGCATACCTTGATAGTGCACGGATTTGGCCCTCATAACAGCACCTAAACATCCCTCCCTTGCGCTAGGCTCAGGAACTCTCTCTCCTGCTATCCCTCAAAGTCTGAGGTATATACGTCTCCATAAATAAGCTAGAAAATGATGCACAAGTCATATGGTGGTGCTTGTTGCCGGTTTACACCATAACATAACGACTGCCACCACCATTTTGGCATCCCCCTGAAACTGATAGTTAACAACAACACACAAACCGAATCGTTCTAACATGTCCAATCTTAATGTAGCATCTCATGACAATCACAAAAAATCATAGACATCTTCAATATTCAGCACCCTTGAAAACTAAGGTTTTCAACTTTAAGAACTTAATGAAAGTTTCCATGCTGATCACTGTAATTATAACCTTGTAGTCAATCGAGGAAACATGTCTACTTCCAATTATGCATACATCGGGGAAGCCCCATAAGCAAGCTGCATGTTTGTACCCTCCTGAACCTGAGTGCTGGTGCAGAAAACACTGGGGTGTGTGGCCCTGATCCCGATAAACCCGCTAAGATTAATTAAGACCTGAATAATCATCGCTGGGGTAGGCTGGGTTGTACTCCTTATCCTGAACTGCTCATTTTCCCCCTTCCTCACCCCTCTCAACTACCTACGCATCTGGTCGGTGGAGGAGTCACTACCTATTCCTACTGGACCCAGGTGTTTTTTTTTCTCTATTCTCTAGTGGCGTCCTCACCCTTGCGACCTCTACCACGACCCTATTCCACTGCTTCCTCCTCCTCGAGTTATAGCCCAATGGGTGCTCAGACGCACCTGTTCTTGCCGGTGTTGTTGTTGGCACAGTTGTGGCTCTAGTTCTAAACCCATCTGCAAATAGGTAAGGATGTCAGATAAACCAATTTGTATCATCACTAGATACCAATTGGATCCAAGTAATAGCATAAAGATGGGTTTTCCTAAAGTCCTATAGCCTCCGAAGAAAATAAAAGGTGTCCCCCTACCGTTCCTCAAGACTCTACTAAGACTTGTCCTTGTGTGATGAGACTATGAACCTAAACGCCGCTACTACCAAGTTTGTCACGACCCAAATAGTCGTGAGTGGCCCCGCACACTTACCTACAGGTGAGCGAGGACCAACAATATAAACCCAATATTTAGACGAATAATTCAACATGAAATAAACAAAAATAAAATGGGGAAGATCCAAAACTTTATTATGTCCCACTTAAATAAGCTTCTAAAGGTTAACACTTTATTACCGCCCAATCTGAATTCAGCACATCAAGACATTCTATCCTCACATTACAAGTCTGAATGTATTTAAGAAACCAAAATAAGGTAAAAAGAAAAATGTCCATGTCCGAATTTCACAGACATCAAGACGTGAAATGACGAATCCCTCAACGAGCTAGAAATACATAGCTCACCCTGAACCCTTTATGTACTGGAGACTGACTAGAGCTAAGGGCGAGTTGATGTACGATGGTACACTTGCTTGCACTCCACAAAGAACAAATAAGAAACATACAAGTAGAGATTAGTACAAAGAAACACCTACTGAGTAGGTAGCATCTGTCAACCTCAAAATAGAAATCAATATATATTGAATAATTAATATAAAATTCATACAATACTTAACAGGTGGCAAACAAACAAACATCTGAACCGTTGACAACAACACCATAATAGGCACACCATCAATCACAACTCAAGCCACCCATAGGACTCCATGCTCCACCAACCCCTCTCATTTGAAAAACATATTCTTTGAGATTAAGTATAATTTGTTTACTCAAGATTCCTTTCCTTAATTTTTTTGTTGTTGGAACGTGACACTCGTCCATATAACTCGTGTCCGGAACGTGACACTTCGATCCTATAATCTCGTTCGGAACTTTACTATCGATCCATTATCTCATATTTTGTTTTCATCAATCCTTCTTTATTCAAGGCGTTATGTTAATAGAGAGGGTTCAAGATTAGAAATTGAACATCCTTTTATTTTAGTCCAACCACAAACCCACAATCAATCAAAACATACACACACAATCAGTAATAGGATAGTTAACCAATATCTCAACTCATACATATCAATCGCTATTAGATTTTATCTATCCATAGAAATAAACCATAACTACCTCCAACCAAAGAACCGAAATCAAAGCAAGCTACCTCTCCTAATGCGTTGCTTTCCTCAATGCCTATGACCCTTTTCATCTATCAAATATAATATATTAAGGTGTATGTTCCACCAGACAATAACACTCTTATTAATCTGTGGTCTCGCCTATACTATAAATTCACCTAATTATTAATCAAATTTCGTAAAAAATTCAAACCTAAGAAAATTCCCATTCCTCAAGTATCATAATTTGAATGATGTTTTAAAATCACTTAATAACCTAAATTTTATTACTATCTTAATATATCAAATTTTTAGTTTTATTAAATAATAATAATAATAAGTTTCATAATATCCCATCCTAACGCCAACTGGTTTCGAAACCAGTGTCATCCTCGACGTTAAATCTGTGCACATCAGTTTCCCATATTAACATATGGTACATATTACATACTAACATTGTTATATTAATACAGAACACTTTCATATAATGTCACACCTGGAATTTTCTTTACCCCCCCTAACATTATAATAATTATATAAAAATAATATGCCTCCATCACTGATCATTAAAGGCTATTAAAGTTTTTCCCACTTTCACTTTATTACTATAAATATTATTATTATTTTTTTATCCATAATTTCCCTACACACAAAAACATGTAAATTAACTAATGCTTCTCGAAGCTTTCCTCGTCTTCATTTTTTTTATTATTATTAATTACGTAATTAACTGCTATTGTTTTACAGGCATCAATTGTTTTCCCTTTATCAATCTACCTCGCTTTTTGATCAATATAATACTAGTACATATGTATCTTTGTTTTCTGTCCAATCAACAATATAATAATAATACTATTAACTTGTAATACTACATTAACAACCCAACGTCTCCTTCACTCGTGCATACGCCTAATTGTAATTCTAAACAACCAATTAATTAAGTGAATCGGGGAATAACATTACCTGGATGTCGGTCTTCACTAGTAGACGCCGCCGGAAAATTTTGCTAGGTCTATTTTTCCTTTCCCCTCTTTCCTCGATTTTTCTTTTTTTTCTTTCTACAGGTTATTAATTTATTTTATTTTGTTTTTACCATAAATATTATGTATTTAATTATAAAAGTGATAAAAGTGACCCACTATTTATTTTAATATTATTTTCTTAATCACTAACTAAATAAATTAGTAAAACTACCCCCATTAATTTCATAGTTATAAGTATTAATAGTCCAAAACACCCATTTAAAATCTATCGGAAAAATATTTATGAAATAAAAAGTTCTAGTACTCAAAACGACCAAAAGAGTCATTACAGCCATAAGTGATGAATATAGTTTATTAATTTATAAATGCGCTATTAGACATCCAAATAACATCAAATACTGAATTGAAGTGTCTTAATTTTTTTGTACAGTAATATAAATTAAACAATAAATAATTTTATATTCTGAAAGCTTATACTAGATGGTCTTTTACTAAGCATGGTGTAACACCCCCCTTTTTTTAAGTTGAACCAAGAAGGAAAGGATCATATCGGCAGAGAACTGGTGTCTTGGGCCTTTTGCCGAGTAGTTT
This sequence comes from Solanum habrochaites, assembly GCA_027704765.1. Classification (NCBI taxonomy): domain Eukaryota; kingdom Viridiplantae; phylum Streptophyta; class Magnoliopsida; order Solanales; family Solanaceae; genus Solanum; species Solanum habrochaites. Next base: position 53,945,412 of record JAKWJA010002500.1, read on the forward strand.
CGCTAAGTGGCATTATGTCGCCCAATGATCAAAAACACGAAGATATTATAGGCTACACACGAAATTGATGAACATACAAAGGAATGATCGCCCAGCTGATTGGCAATTCCTACTAACAACACTGAGTGGTCCTTCGCAACACAACATTTTGATAACTATAAATACCAGTTATTACTTTTAGCTTAGGATCGAGTTCTTTAGTTTTAAACAATAATTTTAAGCTTTTATTTTTGAGCTGTAAGTTAGAAGAGGGTTTTGAAATACTTGAAGATTCAATGGGTTTCATCTCCAAAAGTTGGGATTTGATCCATGGATTCTTAAATCTATAAACCAATTTTGATGAAAACTCATTTTGGTATAAATTTCTATCTCTTGTATATGTCTAGCTAAAACCCCAATTCTTGCGGTGTGATTTTGTGAATATGGATTAGATTATCTACTGGGTATTGCTTGTTGATGGTTTATTTATTGTTTAATTGTGATTTTGTTTAGTAGTTGTGTTGAAATTTAATGAAATATTAGTTGCTGATATAATTTCACCTTTGTAGCAGCCTAGCTACATAGAGAGATCGTAAAACTAAGACTAATCAATTGATGGCCGATGGTATTGGGTCGACACGAAGTTTAGCTAGAGAGAGTTAACCCTAATACTTCTCCCAAACACTCAGCTCAAGAGAGAGAGTGGTCTAAGGCGGAGGTTGATGTTCATGCGGCAAGATCTTTTCTAAAAGGAATCCATTTGAATCGTGGTAAGTTGTTCACGAGAAATATTTTCCCCCTATAGTCTATCCTAGTAACAAATGTTCAAAAAATTTATCATTAAAATCATGTCATCGAGTTTTCCATTAGTTTCTTTTATTGTTTTTACTCTTTTTAAATATGTCTGTAATAGGCCTCTAATTGACTACAAATACTTGGACATGCCCCAACTAGATCTAGAAAAATTTAAACTAAAGCTAAAAACAATAAAGATAGTATTGTCACTAGTCCTCGAAGAAATACGACTCAAAATTAGTGTTGCTGAACTAATGATCGGGAACCGATCTATGTGCGATCTTAATGCTGAGAACTATTGGAAAGGGACACACTTTCATGTTCAAATTTACTCGGTGCTAAGCTAAGTTCCCTTTATTGAAAAGTCTTAATTAACATTACTTTACAAAATATAGGCTTAGGACATTCATCCCTTCATATGCTTAGCTCATACGCCATAGATGAAAGTTCATCAGCCTAAATCATGTGAGAAGATCCTTTCACATGGACACAACATATATATTAGCACTACCTAGTTTAGGATACACTTGAGCACACCTTTCAATACTCTTATATTTACTAGATCATCATTCATGTGTGTTTTAATACATATATATGAGCAAACCTTAAACATAACGCCTTAAGTCACATATGTTCATACATTCATATTCATACATATAGAAACAACAAGAAGAACTATTTTATCAAGGTACACATGTGAAATGCATAGGCAAAGTCCTATACCCTTGACCATACTAGTAAACCTATCAAGTAATCCTAGCTAAGGAAGCACATATCATACTTTCATAAACATCATCTTAACATGCATAGTAGTAGCCATCACAACCTTTCATTTAGACACAATGACCTATACTACTTGTAACATGCATGTAAGTTAGTGTGGGTGTGTACATTGGTTTTACAAGATAACATAACGGATATCAACAACATATTGATGCAGCCACCCTGTTAGACCATAATACTCTTTCAAGCATAAACTACACAAGACATAATAGCATAGGAGACAAGTCAACTTCATTTCGCACTTAAGAATCCTAACTTGTGCTATTTATGCATTCACAAAGGGTTACATAGAAAAGGGATTATTAAATTTTTTTAACTCATTAATGGAAGCACCTATACATTACCCTAACATGTGTATAGACATCCTTATATAATAGACATATAACGTAGATCATAACTAGAATAGGAAAATAGGCATAAGCTTCAAATAGTATCATCATAAACACATCTTTATATGTTCGTCAATTTGCCTTCAAGGTGATGGTTACCACATATATAATGAAAATAAAGTAAAGACCACAAACATAAGTGGACCATACCACGAAATGTCATACAAGGCTTCATCAACTACATTAATATTAAAAAGTAGAGGAGATAAGTATTCTTACCAACTTCTCAACCTTTGATCATCATTGATCAATACAACTTGTTTATCAACAATTATTATATAGGGAATTTTCTTAATGTACTTTTATCATCGAAGAAGCCAAGTGCAAATCACTACAAGATCATACTAAAAACATAATGCAAGGCATCTCATATGTATCGGAAAGTAGAGAGTCTTACATCACTCACTAACATGATTTACTCTCATTACCATGTCTAATATCCATAATATACAAATAATACCAATCTAGAGCAGCAGTTTAAAGTCTTATAAATTACATCTAAGTCATGCATCATCAAACATAGAACTTAGATTTCATCATGTAGATAACGTTGTAAATCCATACACTAGAAGAACCTAGATAAATTCATGTATGCCTTTATGTCATTTGATCATCAAGGATTTATACCCACAATTAATCCATCATATCAACTTAAGGCAGTAGCTACTATCATCAACACCCATTTGAATTCAACATTAAATCATAGAAAGACCAACATTATAGTAAATCATGCAAAACTAGACTAATCAAGTTCAAATCTTCATACATTGATCCACATGGATTCTTCGTCATAAATTAAACATCAATTAACGTTAATAACAGTAGATATAACCACTTCAACGTAATAGAATCACAATTCAATCAATAACAAGTAAATATCATAAATCCCATGGAAGGACTAAATCGATTTAGGGAAAGAACATGGGTTTATCATACAATTGGAATAAAATCACGTTAAAACCAATACATTAATATCAGTTAATCATGATTTATTCATTAATAAACGTTTTGAGAAAGAACCCATGGCTAGATTGAAGAGGAGTTTTGATCATGAAATTTTCTTTGAAAACATTGAGATTAACTCTCCAATTGAAAGGTTACTTAGAGATTACCTTTATCTACATGAAAATCTTTAGAACTTGATTATTCATCGATGGAAATCCAAGCTCCAAGCTGTTCTTGAGCTTCACGAACAATGATGGTTGCTGGGGAGAATATTTTTGAGGGAAATGTTTAATTCGTGAGAAGGGATTGGGAATGGGATGTTCACGTGTGTGATCACTTATATACACCCAAAAGTAGCTAATTAAAACTATTAGATTCAGTTTAGGATGTGGGGTGACTTTGCCATTCACCCCTTAAATAAAACAGATGCAAGACAGCAGTTACAGGCTAACATCGACGGACCTAATTGACTGGCCATTGGTCAATCGACTGGTCGTTCTTTGGCCTACGTCGATTTGTCCTTGGCCAATTTTTGGGTTGAGAACTGCCCAAGATAATTATAAATCGATGAGACCTCACATAGGGGTGTTTGTAAACCAACTGGTCGTCGTTTGGTCAGTCGATTGACAGTGCCAAGGCATTGTCTCGACGTTTACAACGTAAATACAACACTTAAATTTTTTAGAACTCCCACATAATTTTCACCCAAAAAAATACACGTAACTCATCCAAACAGGCTACGCCCCATCAAGACTCACATTAAGCGTCTTAAGGTCTATCTTTCGAACGCCTTGGACGTTCTTGTTTGTTTTGACCTACAAACTTCTAGAAACTCCATATAACATATTTAAAAATTATTATAAAATCATTTTAATACTTCATAAGATCATAACATGAAATACATATATAAACACTTCTAGACACATAGGTAGTCATCGAACGTTTTGGTCGTCCCTTGACGTTCGACATCCAAATCACCTCAAACTTCGCATACTGCCTCTAAACCATATTATAAGTAATTTTAGGACCTTAGAAACTTAAGACACAATGTTAGGCTCTAGAAACCTTAACTCATTTTGGGGTCATACAATATCCCCGTCCTCAAATGACACTTAGGTCTCTTTAATTACAACATGGATTTCAATGAATCCTAGAGAAGTTCATAACATTTATAACATAACCAAATCATTTAATCACTCAATGCACACAAGAAAGCAAATTCTTCCATTCACTCACTCTTTAATGCTTCATACACAAAGGATCTTATGATGTTCTTATGAGGAACATCCTTCTCCTAATCATAACATGGCCATTACACTTCAATTCTTTAAGAGCTTATCTTCCAACTTTTCTTTAAAGCACACTTAGACAGATTTTCAACAACAATCAAGAAGCAATTTAGGCACTCATACTTTAATGTACATAGACTTGAGTTAATTTAATCAACAAAGATATTCATTAGTTAGACCTAGTTCCATGAAGGTCATACTCAACCATAGCATGCTTAGTGGTGTTTATGGAGGAATGTTCTTCTCCTCAACACACTTACATGTATCATGAGTTCACAACTAAGCAAAGTACAAGGTCAATTTCCTCTAAAAATGAGAAATTCACAACTTTTAAACCAAAGCATGCTCATGTTTCCTTCCTAGTGAAGTCCAAATGGTATATCACACCAAGTACATCACTACAATTAGGAAGTAATTTCAAAAAAATTAAATTTCTAACATAGTACTCACCTTCACAGTAAGCATCATTTGAGAAGAATAACACAAATCATAGGCACACACATTAAAACATAGCTAAATATGCTTTTACTTTTCAAAAATGAGGATATTTTCATGCTTCCCAAACAATATAAGTCACATAATTTTCAAGAGACTCAACATATATTATTTTTAAAGAGACTCAACTTTTCATTATAAGGCTAAATATTTCACCTCACAAGTTACTATTACCATGTTTTTCATCATGTCTCATGAAGTCAAATGCACAACTAGCATATTAAGATGCATGTTAACATGAGAAAACATGGATTTCATTAAAAAATTTCTTTCATACACTTAAGAATCTTTACGATATCTTTAAGGTAATGTCAATCAAAGCATACCAAACATATAAAGTCATGCAATTCATACTTTATGCAAAACTCTTATTGATGAACAAGCTTAAAAAAAATTCAATAGATTCAAGTTCAAGTAAGAATAGAAGGACAAGGTAGACAATTTCTATAACCTTACTACTCAATCAGCATCCCCCACTTAGGGTAAACCATATTTTAAGAGTAACTTAACCCAAACTTAAGAGGATCTTAACTAAACAACGTTCAATTTCATCACTAAAAATTGATTATAACTTTAGAAGGATTTACATCAAGTTAACATAGGAACACAAAGGTATTCTAAACCTTATCACCTAGGACACTTATCCCCAACTATCAGGTTAGGTCATCTCATTCAATCACATAGGGTTTATATACAATACCATAAACACCAAGGTCCTTCATCATTAAGGGAAACTATATAGGAGACTTAGTCTATAGGACTCTTTCTTTTCTTTCAACATTAATGAAACGTAACTTCTAGGGCAATCAAACCCAAATCATCACCCCTACAAAGATAATAACGGTACCCTCAATTCTAGGGGAAACATCAATTCCACAACATCTAGGGACTCACAACACAATAAGAAGTTAAAACAATTCTACAACTCATCATTCCATAAGACTGTCATTCGTTATTCCAAATAGCAAATCTCTTTTTTTTACATTCATTATCATGTTCATATGCATCAATTCTATACACATTTCCGCAACTTCCCATCTAAGGACAATTTAGACGATTTCACAAAAATATTACAATAAGTTGACTAGCATTACAGTGAACATGCTTCAACATTCCAACAACAAAACATTTAGCCAATTGATGGGAAAAACATGACAATATGAGATATAAAACTTTACCAAGACAATCATCATATCGTAACACCTAGGATCAAGTTTGTACAATGAACTACAATCCATACTAGGCAACTTATCAAGGACCATATATATATTAAGGGAAACATTGAACACTTTTAAGTACATATTCTTAAGGTAGCATGCTTCCATAGGTAGTCACTACACATTTCAAGCTCAAATAATAATATTAAGCTACAAACATATAGAACCATATAATAACACACATTCCAAAAGAACTCATGTCAACCATAATAACTTCTCTTCTAGCATGCTTTAGTATCTTCTATCATGAGCGGCTAATTTTAAGCCTACATGACTATTTCACAAAATTTTCATTAATCCTAATTGGCTCATATCATCTAAATATGCCAAAATTCACCTTTACAGCATACGGGTCATTCCACCATAAATCAAAGGATAAGGGAATTAAACTCACCTTTTTCTCCCTCAAGAAATAGATATACTATCATCCAAGCTGTCAAATCTTAAATATCACTGCGAAAGAAAACAAAAGAGACACTTTTAACAGGAGTGTTCGTTCTATGGCACTGATATGAAAATGATGAAAGAAGGAAAATTCTAGGTCGTCATATACCTCTTGGTCCATATTGATTTGTCGCAAACTCACCACCAATGAGTAAGAACTCTACTAGACTGGCATAAGTGTGGAGGATTTCTGTACCTTAAATCACTTTATTACAAAATCGTCCTCTATGGATACCACATTTGATCCGGGGTCCGGTCTGATTTACCCCTTATAAAGTAACATGCGTACTTACGGCTAAGTCGGAAGTCTTATAAAACACAATATCTTAGCGATTCATTGCGGTGAAGATAAAATTTAGCAGAAAATTTGAAGGACTGTTTCATAGTCAGCAAATCTATTCTAGAAACTTAACCAAATATATATAAAAATCTACCTCATAATCCATATTTATCCCTCCGTGGTTTTTTTTCAGATAGACTCACCAATTTAGAGGCCTTAGGGGCCACACGACACATGAAACAGTAAACATGAGCTATAGCAACTTTTAACATGAAACTTTATATTAAGACGGATTAGGAATCCTTGGAACTTAAGGCACCCCCTATTCCTTGAGGCTTGGATTAACATTCAAGGCTCCTCAATAATATACATCTTCTCACAGCCATAACGCTACACTCCTTTAAAAAGTAAGAGATATGGTATAAAGTACAAGAATGACTAGTATGGAACAAAACAAACATCGTGGCATGTTCACAGGGACATTGTCTTGAAATCATACTTCCAACCTTTTGATACATCTTGCATACAACCTGTTATAATCATAGCATTTTTTATCATTCACTCCTTCATAGACACCTGTCAAAGTCCCAACATCACATCAGATCACATATAAATTTATTTGATTTTAAGGCACATTACAGTAACTCTAATTTCCCTTACATGAACTATCTTCTCTTTGTATTCCTTCTTCCAATTAACCTTTTAGAGATATTAGTGCCATGCAACCTTAAGCCACATGAAACATACATAGAACCGCGCCTGAAGGATAACACATATAATCATATAAGTACATATCAAGACTACATTTAACGTCAAGACCGGAGTAAATTATAGTAAGCTACTCAAGTCACCATATGTTTTACCGTGTTCTTTACATAGGTGCATCTTAATTAGACCTTGTTTTTCATTACCGCAATCTTTGTCTACTAGTGCCATAAACATATATAGGACCCATAACCCCCAATACACATTCTTATAAAACCCTTCATGAACACAAAACCTTAACATCAATTCATGACATCACCAGTAAGTGAAGGAAACTTTATTCATGTTAATACAAGGCTTGTTCATATAGTCATAGTTAGAACAACAGAGGTTAATATAGGATAAGACCAATTCAACATAGACTCAGTACCATTGAAACTCTTCCACATCACAAACAATTAGACCAATACTACAAACTCTTCATATAGGCAATAAACATAATGCATCATATTTAATGTCGACGCTTCCTAGTACTTCCTAAGAAGCTCACTTGGGCCAGTGTCTAGATTGTTTCATTACTTTCCCCGCTATCCTTAGTAATGTTACCTTAAGTCCTCCTAGTGTAAAATCCTATTCATTTCTTCCATTGTCCAGTTTACTACTTATAGGGGAAACTATGCCTGAACCGACACTCTGACCATGGGTGCTAAACTGGATTTGGTGTTGTAGAGCCTTAACCAACGGAAGGTGGGGTTTCCACCAACCGTAGCAAGGAGAACGTAATTACCATGCTAGTCAACTAAGTGATATCATTCACTATATCCTATTGTGGAAAGGCGATAGTGGAGGTAGAACTTGATGGGGTACATATGAAACCCCTGTAATGCGTAAAGATGGGGATTGTAGTTATTCACGATTAGGGAAACCCTCTTTCATGTCTCTTCAAGGCATTGGTTTGTATATCCACCTCATGATATTTATGTAGACCGTTACCTTTGGCCACAAGATTGGGAAGTCGAGCCACACTCCTATTCAATTTCACTCGATTCTAAGCTACTTCCTTTTGTGAAAAGCCTTAATAACCGTATTCATCAATAGTAGGATGTAGGAGTGTCACTCCCTCATATGCCTTATTTCATAGTCATAGATTAAATGTTTAAGTCAACCTAATCGTGGTGAGCAAAACCCCACAGAGACATAAGCATATGTATTAGCAACCATCTTAGTTTAAGGATACAGCTTGACCACGCCCATTCACGATCTTTCCTATGTACTAGATCACCATTCATATGTGTGTCGTATACACATATGTGCGCAAACCTTTCACATAACAGGGACCTTATTGACGCATTTGAGATATTTATATTCCCATGACATAATAAAAACCAAATTAGAATTATCATATCAAGGTAGTACATTTGCAATGTGCTAGGCAAAGTCCCATCCCCTTGCATACTAGCAACCATAAAAGTCATCCTAACTTAAAAGAAGCTACATAAAACATCTACACATACAGTTGAGGATTCTAGTGAATATGAGAAACTACTAGCATTAACACGAGGGCATGACTATCTACTTGAACAGTGCATTTGAGTGAAGTGTGTGTACAATTAGTCAGATGATCATATCATGTCTATCAACAAAAACAATGAGGCCAGGCCCATAGCCCTCTTTACCATGCATGACTCTTTCAGCGTAGACCACAAAACCCAGGAAATATGCATACGAGCCAAGCCACTTTATTTTGCACTTAGAAGCTATCTTTTGGCTATTCAGTGCATTCCACATAGGTGGCCAATAGATAAGTTATTATTCACCCTTTTTAACTCATTAATGGCACGCGGAACCTGATACTTTAACCTAACCACATGGAAACACATGCTTATGCCAATAGTTTTACAAACCTAGAGCACAACTAAAATGGAAATTAGGGTATAATCCTTCAATAAATCATCATAAGAACTCTTCATATGTTTGTAAACATATTAATGGCATAAAGAAACACATCACCATAATGGATTAGTTACCAAACAATGCCTACAAGGCTTCATTAACGACATTATATAGAAACTATGAGGAGAAAGCACTCTTACAACTTCTCAACCTTTGGTCATCAATTGATAATACACGTTGTTTATGCAACATTCATATTAGGGAAGGGTAAGATAATGTACTTTAATATAGAAGACTCCTTTACAAATCGCTACCAACGATCATGACTATAACATCAGCACGGATCTCATATGTATTAGAGAGTAGAGAGGTCTACATCACTCACCAACATGCTTTACTTTCATTACACATGGCATCTCCAAAAATACCAATAATACCAATTAGAGAGTTTTTTCAAAGTCATATAAATCCATTAATTCATGCATCATCAAACCTAGAACTTAGATTTCATCATGTACATAACAGTGTCAATCCATAGACAAGAAGAACCTAGATCAATTAATCTAAGTCTTTATTTAATTTGATAATCAATGATTTATACCCATAATTCATCCATAATATCAACCTAAGCCAGTAGCTACTATCATCAACAACCATTTGAATTCAACATTAAATCATAAACACATCAATGTTATAGTAAATTATGGAAAACTAGACTAATCATATTCAAATCTTCGTACATTGATCCACATGGATTCTTCATCATCAGCTCAACATGAATTAACATATATAACAAAATCTATAACCACTTCAATGTAATAGAATCACAATTCAATCGATAATAAGTCAAGATTACAAAGCCCATGCAAGGACTAAATCGGTTTAGGGAAAGAACATGGGTTCATCATGAAATTTAATTAAAATCACGTTAAAACCAATACATTAACATCAATTAATCATGATTTAACCAGAAAAAAATGTTCTTACAAAGAACCCATGGAAAAAGAAGAGATTTTATCATGAAACTTTCTTTGAAGACATTGAGATTAACTCTCCAAGTGAAAGGTTACTGAGAGATGACGGATAAACATACCTTTATCTACATGAAAAACTTTAACACTTGATTATTAATCCATGTAAATCCAATATCCAATCTTCTCTTGAGCTTCACCAACAATGGTGGTTTCTAGGAAGACTATTTTAGAGGGAAGGTTTAAATCGTGAAAAGGGATTGGTGATGGGATGTTCACGTGTTTGATCACTTATATACACCCAAAAGTACTAATAACCTATATCGTTCCCGAGGACATTGAGGATTCATTTCCCATTCAACCCCTTAATAAACAGACTCAAGGGTATAATTTCAGGCACATCAATGGACCCAGCGACTTGCCTTCCTTTGGCTTCCGCGATTGGTACTTTGACCAATTTTTTGGTGAACTTACCCATCTATTTTTACAAACAGATGAGACCGGTCACATACTAGTGCTTGTTGTAAACCAACTGGCCGTCGTTTGTCAGTCGATTTGACATTGCCATGCCTTGTTTTGCGAGCCTTTGTCCTTCTTGGGGACCTTTTTGAAAACCCTTAGAAGTCGTACCCGTACTTTCAAACGCCATACAAACTTATAATTTTTAGATCTCAGCACACGTGAGTTTCACCCAACCCAATACACTGAACTCAGCCACAATAGGCTTAGGCCCATCAAAACACACTTGATCAGTCCTAAGGTTAGCTTTCGAACCCTTGACCGTTCGGTTGGGGTCCTTTGACCTCCAAACATTTATAAACATCCATATACCATATTTAACATCATTACAACTCATTTTGAATACTCATCAGCTTTAAAATTATGTATAATATAATATAGTCTATATATTCAGTTTAGCATATGTATCTACTATATATGTCTCTATATCATATAATATATATATGTATATATCAGTATATTGTGTACTATCTATATGTATATATTTGTATGTATGTAATAGACACATGAAGTACTGGTGACTGACTATTGTCGAACGGTTGGTCGTCCCTTGACAATTCAACTTCCAATCACCTCCACCTTTACTTCCCCTAACACCTATTCTAAGTCCTTTTCGGACGCTTAATAAGCCTTAAGAGCAAACATGTGAGAATCTAGACACGGCTGATCGGTCATTTAGGGTCTTACACAGGGACCGGACTACATCACGAGAGGATGTACGGCTGATATGTGGTTATATTAAATGGTAACAGATCATACATTATATAGTATACTAAACACTAAAATTATGAATCAAGAAAGCTAAGCATAAATGGTTGAACATAAAATAGTAGTACTAAAAGTATTATAACATGCCTAGACTTAATGCAATGACGCAATTTGATAACATGTGGGCAAATGAAATTGAACTGAAAATAACTAATCACATGTAAATAGTGAATATGATTGAACTGTCAATGTGATCTATGAATACAACGTGTGAAATAAACATGTCTAATATCAGTCCCAGGGTTACCCAGCCCATCGAGAACAACTTCAATATACCCTCCCGAGATATAGGCATAATGCATGAGGCCTAAAATTACACAACAAAGGTGAACTTACCGTTCTTTGTGGGGCCGATGCTTTATCTTAATCAGGGGTGACTACCCTAGTCCACTTCGATATTATCTTAACTACGTTGAGCAACTAACCATAGATTATAACAAACCGAAAGATAGTAACACTATAAAGCTCAAACTTGACATTAAATGATAGTGCAACATTAATTTGATTGATATAATGCATTCAAAAACTAAGGCATGTTCTTAGTAACTTAATTTACGACCTAACATGGATAATTCAGGACTGAAGAACGACATAAAGAGGGTTCGATTTTAATGCATGAAACAAGACAAAAATACTTAATTCATTCGCATACGATTTGTTCATTCTAATAGGAAACCCCACATTTTCAATGTTCATTAAACTTCTAGAATATGATACGTTGTTAATGACATCAATATTTTGTATTAAATATTAGACCTAATGGTGAAATGACCCTATATTATAATCCCACATGCCTATTGAAAAAATTTATAATTGAAAACTTTTTAATTTTGAGGCTTGCAACTAATGACACCTTGTTTCCTTCATGGGAAGGTTGGTCACCACCTTTTCTCTCTTCATTTCTAATGTTTCTATGTTGTATGAATGTCTTAACTGGTAGTTCTAATTATGTTTTCATGATAAAAATAACAAACCACATAGATTAGGAGTTTACGACGTATTTAGGGGGTCTTCACTAGGAAAAAAGACGAAAACCACCTTAAACATATTGCTTTTTTTGAGATCACCGAAGATTGTAGATCGACTGATGGTATGTGCTTGTCAATGCTTAGTTTGTGACGCGAGGCTAGTTTTCTATGGTTCTGATCCATTGATGCGGATCATAGTACATAGTATAGAACCTAAAGTGTGTGGGATTCGGGCCGTTGTCGACCCTTAGCGCAATATGGACTAGGACTGATTTTTGAGGGGATATTGCAGATGTGAGCGACGAACCACAAGAAAATGTCGTGGGTAAGCCTCGGTTAGTGAGTGGAGACCATCGGTTTCCGTGCACCTTCTGAAAACTTTTGCAATTTCAGTTTGTTTTCAAGTAACGAGGTTTTTACAATGGAAGTGGGTTTAATTGATGTTGTATGGTTATCTAAATTTATAAATTGTTTATTACAAAAGAGCCGAACTTAGAGTTATAGGCTTGCCTTCGGAAGAGGTTTTCTAACCAAGGATTTAATATCAATTATTCTAGTATTTTGGATTTCTTTTGTTCCGCTTGAATAAGGAACCTCCGAACTTGATTTTAATAACTATCTAATCTGAGAGAGAGATAAATAAGGTTGACGGTGTTTATGCCTGTTAAGGATTGCCGATTTGTTGCTATAACTTGCTTCTCTTTAATAGTTTTTCTATGGAAGCTATTTGCATCAACACTCTGAAATTCCATACTGTCACTCAACCCAGGCCCCTATAAACTGGAATGTGTCCCGAACTTATTGACCATTGTGGCTTTTTGGTGCGAACCCTTGTCCCAGTTACTTTACTCCGTGAAAGACTTAACTACATAAAAAAAAAACTTCTAATAAAATCCCTGACTAAATAACTTGGCAAAAATGGCACGTAAGCTCTCAAGCATGTACACCCGTATCCAAAAAGACAAATCACAGCTTTAAGAATTTGCGGGGTGCAAATCGACAATCATATCAAGAATGACCATAGTCTGATATTTTCTCCATACTAACACACATCCCATTATTTGTGACTGAAACTCATCCCATGACACAGCCTAGAACATTGAATCAAGTGTGATCACCACGACAAATGTTTCTAATGTTTGTACGTCATACTAAGCTCAGTAGCTGTTTCCCCGTCGCTCAAAGTAACCCCATACCCAATCTTTGACATGACCAAGCCGATTGACATTTACGGTCCGTAGATGGACCTACGGACCAAGGTGAAATTTGCAGACATTAGGGGGAAAGTGTTTTGGTCACTTTCTTGGATCCTAATTCTTAGAAAAATATAAATTAGGGTTCCCCAGACTTCATGTGATACTTGAATTAGATTCTCTACAGCCACCTAGTTGCTAAATAAAACCTCCGAGTAAAAGTTATACTTGTTTTAGTAAAGTAGCCTGCCGAACATACCCACCTACGAACCAACAACGGATCGTTGATTGAACGATGTTTCCCACGTCATTCCCGATCTCATTTGGTCTGACAGACATTAACCAGGGGTCTTTTGTCTTCTACAACTTTATTTAAACCCTTATATACTCGTGTGACCCTAAATCAATCTCTTTAGTCATTTAAGCATAGACATACAAAACTTACCTACGTCAATCATTAAATCGAAAGCATAGACATTAGCAGTAGAAGGAGAAAAGCTCAAGAACCCTAGTTTCAAGAACTACGCAAGAATGTTTCCTCAAATCCAGCCCCCAAAATCTAAATATTTCTCATTACATTAATTACCAAGTATGAGGGATTCACTACTGCGTTCCTTTCACCCATTGATCCCCTAGTTTTTTCCAGTAACTTCTTTATGCTCTAATCATACTAAGATCTGGGTTTCTAGAATTACACAGATATCATAGATTAATGAAGATATGTTTCAAATAAGATTGTAGGTTATATAAGTTTAATATCACATAATTTTGTCAGAACCCTTTCTATGTATTTCTTTAGTTCTTGAATTACGCTGCTAGGGTAAATTCTCCAATAACTTCAGATATAGATGCCTCAATTATTATGCATCATTATAGATTTAATCATTGCATTCTCAGTTGGTATGTTCAATTTTTGAGGCTATCCGGATTTACAAAATTCAGTCCATTATATTTAATCACTTAATTTCATTGGGAGTCCTATAATATCTAGTTGGATTATGGTTGACGTACCCATAGTCCTAGAATTACTACCAAGTAGGTTGTAAGTACCCTGTGGTGCATGAGTTTGTTATCACGCCTGCATGCCTCTATACCTCTTGGCAGGGTATTTGGGGTCCTCACTCGATTGGCTTACACATCGGAGTGCTCATGTGATTTTCCTTATCGGATATTAGTAGCTCCCCCAGTTCTGGTAGACTCTCTTTTCATAGACCATATGTTACATATTAGTTAGAATTCAGTGTCAGAATGCTATAACTTTGGTCATTGCATGAAGTTCTCTCAAAATTTAATATATATCATGCTTTAATTATTATACTTGCTTTTCTTATTGTCAGGTTATTTTTTATTTTAGCTTTAATATATCCTACATGCTCAGTACCTTCAAGTACTGACGCACACGTGCGCTATATCTTCTCGTGATGTAGGTTCAGGTTTTCAGGATCTAGATCGTTCTTTGATCGATTTTCGATCTCCAGTTCAGCATATTCAATGGTGAGTCCTCATTCTCCGAGGACAATAGACATGAGTTTCTTTTCAATATCTACTCCTTTAGTTTCATTTTTTGCTAGATTTTCTTGGGGCCTATCCCAGCATTTCTAGTTAGTTTAGAGTCTATTTTAAAAAGTAGTTTCAGCTTAGCATTGAGTTAATAACTTCCTTGTATTAAAATTGTTAGTATTTAAAATATTTCAGTTAGAGAATATGGGTATACCCCATCTTAGCTTCTTTTTTTCTCTAGTATGCTCATTATCATGCCACTAGGGTTAGCTTTGGATCACTTATAATCCTAGGTCCGATGTCCGTGTCTCGGTGGTAGCTCGGGGCATTATATAGAAAAACATCTGCAGTAAAAATAACAGATTCAAAACAAAATTGTGTGACTATCTTGAAGCCTCTACTTAATTAAGATGGATGTTAAGACAGACCCCACAACATCCTATAAAACAAAGACTGAAAAAGAAAGTAAATGTGTCCTCCAGAATGCAAGGAGACTCACCACTTACTCCGGGTTCTCAGCTGGATAAACGAGGGGCTCGATGATGTTGATCCTAGTTGATTGCGTCTGCATCATGATACGATGTAGTACAACTTCCATCATTACTCTAAAAGTATGAGTATGTGAGTTGGAATGCTAACCAACATAAGCTTGAATAGAGTAAGAAGTAACACTTACCTTGGCCCTACTCAATGTCACGCCCTGAGCCTACACCATGGGCAGGTTTGCAGTCGGAGACCGTTACTTGTTCCCAGGGAACCCTAGACCTAACTTAAAAACATTGCATAAAACTAAACTCAACTTACTTAAGAACACAACATGTTCAAAATAAATATTTCATATAATATCTTGACAAAAGGGCACTCAAGTCTCAACAAATAATAATAAACTTCAAACTAAAATACTAATTTACGAAGCCTCTAGACTGACTGGAGAGGGATGTTGGGACAAACCCAAACCAAAGTTGTAAATTAATTAAAATAGATGTCCTCCGTAATGCAAGGAGGCTCACCACTGACTCTGTAGCAAAATTTGGATCAACGAAGCGCCAAGGGTTGATCCTGATTACCTACATTTGCATTAAAAAATGACGTAGGCCAAATGGCATCAATATGTTGAATGTACGATTATGTGAGTTGGAATTCTAAGTACAACTATAAATCTTGAAATGGATTAAGGTATAACTTACATTGGCTCTGCTCAACCCGTAAGACAACAATTCAATATAAAACCAAAAATGACATATGCAATACATATGTGATAACTGATAAAATGGTGTAACTCTTAGTTCACTAGATATATAACAATAATAAAATTAAATATACTTATATATGAAAGTAATATAGCTTCTGTGGCAGTTTCTGTAGCTGACAATCACAACTATGAGACTAAGTGGGAATACAGGGTCTTGCCCACGCTACCAGAATTGTCCTATACTTTTTCGTCGCATAAAACATTCTCTACCTAGTGAATCCATTGGCTAACTTTACGTGATCATCTAAAAAGTATAACACTAATACCCATGGTGGCTACATGGTTTACATGGGGAATTGAATTATTTGAACTCTCATCCCCTCATCGGTGCTCAATACTACTCCCAAAACATTATTTAGCTCATAATTTTAATTAAAATTTCCATCCTTTGGGTTGAGATAATTTGTTGAACCTTTTAGCTTAAAAAGCTTATTTTTGGAATCAATGGTCCCCTCTTTAGTTCAAAACACTTTTGAAAGTCCTTAGTTTCCTTTAAACATAAATGTAAGACATTTATCAACCTTTAGGGAATAATTAGTCCCCTTTTATAACATTAGAGAAAATGAACTCAACTCTTGCTCTTTACTTAACTTTAAACTTTAACTCTTAGGGAATACTTAGTTCCGTTATACCTTTATGATATGTGAATTAAACCTTTACTCTTTTCTTTAACTTGAACTTGAGCCTTAAATGAAGTTAAAATGTTTAAGTAAGACTCTAAAAAAATGTAAATTTTACTTTTACTCACTACATAGTTTTTGAGTTGACCTCTTACTTTTTTGACGTTGATCCTAACTTCCCTTGAATTTGGATTATTTATTCAAGGATCATGATCTAATGTTTATGGATGATTTGATGATGTTTAGATGTACTCTAGAGTGTTGGAATCAACAAGGAACGAAGGGTACATCACTTAGGAACTAAGATGAGAAGATAGGGAAGAACGTAGTCTCCAGGGGGTCGGGGCGCTCAAAGAGGCGTGAAGTTTAAGACACAGTCATCAGACGCTCTGGCAGGCGGCGAGCTAGATCCTAAAGGAAAGACTCTCTCTTGAGGGGCTTTAGAGGTGCAGCGACTTGTGCTTATCGTACGGTTTTTTCGACATTCTTCTTTGTTTTTCATCTCTAAATCTTTCAAAATTCCCATGGATTCCACCCCAAAAACTTAGGATACCTAATTAACTCATTAGCCAACAGCTCAGACCCGAAAACAGTCAAAACACAAGAACCCAAACTACTAGAGATTCACTACCTTCACAAAAAAATTTCAAAAAGTTCAAAAAAATTCCATGTTCTTCATTCATTATCAACTTACTAACTGAAACAAAAGTACACATTAGGTTGTTTGAAGAATCCAACACGAATGATCTCACGTACACTTGTTAGTGATCACCCCCGACGAAATCCACGCACGGATTCTTGGCGTTTCTTGTTATGCTTCCTTTTTCTTCTCCCTTCTCCCCTTTTCTCCTTTCTCGCAAACCCCTACATTATGTTCTAATGTGAAACGGATTGGAATCAGCTTAGACCTAAACTGATGACCCCTAAAACGAAAATAATAATTAATTTAGGAAAAGACCAAAACACCCTTAACAAATCAACATTTTGAACTTTCCCTACTCAACAACCCAATTTCTGAAAGTCATATCTCCCTCATACGACCTTGGAAATTTGCAAACTTGGCATGATTAAAAAAATATTACAATGGGCATTTTATCCATATAAAGAATCATTCAAACACTTCTTGATCTATGAATTATGATTCGTTTGAAAATAATTCGAACTCACTTTGAAATCTCACTTGTCTAGATTTTACTTTCTTATTTCCAATTTGTTTGTTCTTGTTTTTTCGTAGCTTAATCCTTGGATGGATTTCTTCTTTAATCTAAGGAAGTCATATATTACAGCACTCAACAACAAGCAAGTAATACATGCTTATACATAATCTTCTAAAGTGTTTATAAGAGAGTTTAGTACTTGGATTGCATTCTCTCCTCCTCTCTCCTGATTTCGAAAAGATGTGGCTATATCTTCTTCACATCAGCCTCTTCTTCCCAAGTCTCTTTCTTTTAACAATTGGTTCCTCCAAAGACCTTGACTGAAGCACTTTTTTTTTTGTCCTCAACTTACGAATTGCCGATCTAAAATCTGGAACATCACTCTCATTTTTCGATAGATATCCTTAATTCCCCACATTCCTATTGGTACTCAACCAATTGGATCCACCCACAAAGGCCACACCCCAAACAAAAAAACCTGTTTTTTTTCAATATAGATATAGGGAATACCGGATGAACCAGTTCTAACTCTTAGGGTAGCTTCACTCATAAGCCACATTGCCACTCTCCTTGAGCTTTTTATAGTCCTCCAATATATCAGGGACTAAGTTTACCCTTCTTACAAACCTCGTAACTCCTTTCATAGGTTAGCCTTAAGATACACCTTATCATCAAACCTCAAACTCTAATGGCCTTCTCTAAACTAATTGGCTCGGACTTTTGGCACTCTTTTTGTATTTACCTACTTGAATCAACTTTAACCCTTCTTCCAGATCTTGGTGAACTAAATCTAGCCCTATCAATCTTGCTTTACAACTTTGAACCACACATTAAGGATACTGCACCTTATCCCCTTAAAAAAAAAATCTTCACATGAAGACATTTGGATGCTCGAATGATAACTATTATTGTACGCAAATTCAATAAGAGTTATATCATCATCCCAATTTCCCTTGAAGTCAATCACACAAGATCTCAACATATCTTCCAAGGTTTGGATAGTACGCTCTGCTTTTCCATTTGTCTGAGTATGAAAAGCAGTGCGAAAATTCACCTTGGAACCCAAACCTTTATGGAAAGTTTTCCATAATTGTGCAGTAAATTGTGCACCTCTATATAAAATAATGGATATAGGAACTCCTTTAAGTCTTACCACTTCTTGAAGGTACAATTTAGAATAATCCTCAGCCGAATAGACAGTCTTGACTTGAAAGAAATGGGCTAACTTTGTCATTCTGTCGATTATCACGCCAATGGAATCATGTTGCCTTCGCGATCTTCGTAAGCCGGTGATGAAGTCAATATTATTCATCTCCCACTTCCATTCTGGAAGCTCTATATTCTGAGCTAAACCTCCAAGACATTGGTGTTCCACTTTCACTTGCTGACTATTTGACCACTAGGAAAGAAACTCTCAGCAATATCATTCTTCATGCCTTCCCACCAACATACCTCTCTCAAATCAGGGTACAATTTAGTGCAACCCGGGAGAATGTAATATCTAGAGATATGAGTCTCCTCCAGGATCCTCTCTTGGAGTCCATCCACCTTACGTACGTATAATCTTGTTTGATACTTTAGCAGACCATCTCCCCCTGGTTCAAAGACCAATACTTTTTAATTACGGATACTTTCATTCAAATCAACAAAAATAAGATCTTTGTATTTCTTCTCTTTGATCACTGACACTAATGATGATTCAGCTCCATTTTGTCACCACTATTCCTCCTTCTGTGGAATCCATAAGCCTAACTCCCAAATGTGCAAGTCTGTGAACATCCATTGCTAACTCCCTATTTTCTTCTTTGACATGAAAAATACTTCTCATGGACAACCTGCTTAAGGCATTAGCAACCACAATAGCCTTACCTAGGTGTCATAATCCTTGACTAATTCCAACCACCTTCTTTGTCTAAGGTTGAGTTCTTTCTAAGTGAACACCATAATACTTAAGGCCTCTTTGATATAGTGTAAATATATCCACATTAACACCAAAAAATAATGATTCATCATCTTCACGCGAACCGTACTAGACCATTTCAAATTCAGTAGTTGGATATTTTCCCCTCAGGATCTTTCCACTGCCTGAAGATAATCTATAACCTTATTATCTCTTAATCACCAGCCCTAGCCAACTGTGAGTCGATAGGTGGTCCTTCAATACACCACCTACGCTTTAGTACCCTCTAGTAAGGTCCAAACCGTAGTGGTAGTCCCAATCTTCTTTTCAAATCCAGGAAGATTTTCTCATAAGCTTCAAAACACAAACAATTGAAGCTATGACTTTTCTTTCTAATTTAATTTGTAAAGGAGAGGAATATATGAGAATCCGTACAACAAAATCTCACTATAATACCAGCAAACATAAAACAACTCCTTATATATGTTGGAGATTGGTCCTAGGCCAACGCTGAATTGCCCTCAATCTTTGAGTGTCAATCATAATACCTTCACCAGAAACAAGGTGGCCTAAGAATGCCACAGACTTAAGCTAAATCTCATATTGGGAGAATTTAGCACACAACTCCTTATCTCTCAACGTCTGAAGAACAACCCTTAGAAACCCCAATTATCTCTTCATTCCTGAAATAATCAATAATGTCCTAAATTAAGATGATTGACAAACAGATCTAGATAAGGCTTTAAAATAATTTTTTCCATAAGATCCCTGAACGCTAACATGTTCATTGGTCAAACCGAAGACCATAAACCAAAATCATAATGCCCAACCCCCCTGTTTCTAACAGGTGTCTTTGGAATTCACAATTTCCCTTATGTCACTGATGATGCCTGATATGAGGTAATCATGGAAAAACAAAAGCAATCCATGAAGTTTTTGAATAAAAAAGTTCCTTCCAATCCTTGGAAGATGATATTTATTCTTGATGGTCACCTTATTCAGATGACGGTAATCTATACACATCCTAAGGGACCCATTCTTTTTTCATGAAAAACAAGATCGGAACGCCTCAAGGTGAGACACTTGGTCGAATAAATCCTTTATCTAACAGATCTTTCAATTGCTCTTTTATCTCTTTTAACTCTGTTGGTTCAATTATGTATGAGAAATAGAAATAATACGAATATCTGTAATGTCACTATGCCTAAGTATATCTCTCTTTCAGGAGTGACTCTGAGTAGATCATCGCGAAAGACTTCTGGAAAATACCTGACAAAAGGAACTTACTGAAGGGAAGGTACCTCAACACTTGAGTAATTATCTTTGACAAAGTCATTTATACATCCCTTAGAAACTAACTCTCTCTCCTTAAGATACGAAATGAAGCGACCCTTAGGCACTGCTGAACTACTAGCCCACTTAATGACTGGATCATTAGGAATCTGAAACTTGACAACACGATTTCTGCAATTTATTGATGCATAACAGGCATGGATCAATTGTATACCTAGAATGACATCATAATCTATCATGTCAAATTCTACTAGATCATCCATGGTATACTTGTGATTGATGGAAACATGACAATCAAGATAAACTCTTTCCGCTAGAATAGACTCTCCAACAAGTGTAGAAACACAGAAAAGCTCACAAAGATTTTTAGGGAGAATCTCAAACTGATTTGCAACATAAGGCGTCACAAAGGATAAACTTGCTCCTGGGTTTAAAAACACATAAAATTAAAAGTAAAAACTTTGATCATACCTGTGAAAACATTTGGAGAATTCTCTTGCTCTTGGCGGCAAGTAATTGCATAGAGGCGATTTCCCCCTCCGCCTGTACCAGAAGTGGCTCCTCTAGGTGCAACCCTACTTTGTGGAGCAAGTGATTCAGATTGAGCTCCATTGCCCATATTTTCACCACCTTGCTTATCCTTAGGGAACTCTCTCATGAAGGGACCCTCTTGACCATAGTTGTAACAACCTGTCTGGCCATCACGACAATTTCCTAGGTGGTGTGTACCACATTTAGTAAATACATGAGCCCTACTTCCTCTTTATGCCACACTACCTTGATACTGAGCCACTATAGCCTTGAAGTGCAGTGAATTCTTATGACTATACTCACCTCGAATTCAGGGTACAGGTGCACTAGTAGATGCTGTTGTTGGCCCCTTGGGTTACTAGAATTTTGGTCGACTTGAACCATCATTTAATTCGAAAGACTCATTCCCAGTTTTTTCTTTTTTGTGTAGGTACTCCTGTCTGCCCTTTACCTTCTCCTATTGAAATTGTTGCACATATATCATCAGCCTTGATATGTCCAGGTCACATATCAACATGGCAACCCTATCTTTCTTACTTGAAAAGCTTACCCATCCTGCAACAAAAAGACTCATTCTGCTACTCATGCCTTTCACCATCTGTAGAACATAGCGGCATAGTTGGGTTAACTTCATCCCGTACTCATGTACACTCATGGAGTCCTTCTTTAGAATAAGGAACTCCTTCACCTGCTTCCTCCTCTCAACTTTACAATGAATAACCTCCCCAATAGGCTTCTCGAAAAGCCACTTGATGCTGATCATCGTAATCTCTACGACCATCCTTCCCTGATCCCCAATAGTTCTAGAGACAACCTTTAGTTTATCTGAAGCAAATTATACCCTCTTAACATCCACCACAAACATTATCGCAAAGGCCTTATTTAATTCCTTCACAAAGTTCTTCAGATCCTCAGTAGGGTTTGATCCAGTGAAACTAGGAGGATTCATTCTAACAAACTCACGAACACTTGAGGTATCAACTACTTCTTGTCGATATACTCTATGTTGCCCAACCTGGTTGGTAATAACCTGACTTAACATCTAGATAGCTTCCAAAAATTCGGCATTAGTAACCTCTCCTTAGGGTTGCACCTCTGGTGCATCTGAAACAACTTGGTCCTCAACATTCCATCGTGGTCGATCTCTGAATTCTCTTCTTGGAGGCATGATGATCTTAAAAAAATACGTGTAAGAACAAATAATAGAGAGACTCTAGATATAAAGTTTTTGCACAAAAGAAACATGAAAGAAGGAAAACATTCCTAAATGTTGTAACCTCCTAATCATAGATGTTGGTTTCTTCAACAAGCTAAGACACAACCCGTGACTACACCACAGACTTATCAACTTCATGACTCCATATGACTCTTGAACTCTGGGCTTTGAAACAAAGTTTGTCACTCCCCAAGCCTACATCGTGGGCAGAACTATCACTCGGAGACCATTAATAGTTCCCAGCGAACCCTTGGTATGGCTTACTAACTTAGTGGAAGACAAAACTCAACTTACTTAAAAAAAACAACATGTTGAAAACTAATATTTTATACAATATCTTGCCAAAATGGCACTCAAGTCTCAACAAGTAACAATAAACTTCAAACTCAAATACTAATTCTCTACGAAGCCTCTACACTAACTTATGAGGGATGTTGACACAAACCCCACAAAATCCTAAAACCAAACTACTAAAGTAAATGAAATGGATGTCCTTCGGAATGCAAGGAGGCTCACTACTGACTGTGGTGACAAATCTGGATCAACGAAGCGCCGGTACATGCGTCTACATCATTAAATGATGAAGGACAACTAGTATCGGTACATTCAATGTACGAGTATGCAAGTTACAATGCTAAGTACAACTATGAATCTTGAAACGGAGTAAGGATGAGCTTACCTTGGCTCTTGTCAACCCATAAGACAAAAACTCAATATAAAATCAAAAATTACATAAGCAATATATGTGAAAATCTGATAAAACAGTGTAACTCTTAGTTAATTAAAGATATAATGATAATAAACTCAACTTTACTATATGTGAATGTTATATAGCTTCAGTAGGAGTTTCTCTAGACGACAACAACCACTATGAGTCTAATTAGTGATACAATGTCTTGTTCACACTACCAGAATTGTCCAATACTTTGTTGTTGCATAGAACATCCTCTACCTAGTGGATCCACTTGCTTACTTTACATTATCATCTAAAAAGTAAGAAACATTCATAGCCATGATGGCTACATAGTTTATATGGGTACTTGAGTTATCTGAACTGTCATACCCACATTGATACTCAATACTACTCCTAAAACTTGCTTTAGCTCACAGTTTTTACTAAAATTTCCTTCCTTTGGGCTGAGATAATTTACTGAACATTTATCTTAAAAAGCTCCTTTTTGGAATCAATGTTCCTCTCTTTAGTTAAAAAACTCTTTGAAACTCCTTCGTTTCCTTGAACTTAAATGTAAAACATTTTAAATCACCCTTTAGGGAATACTTGTTCCCTTTATTACATTCCGGAAAAAAATGACACACTTCTTTGCTCTTTACTTAACTTGAACATGAATTATTCTTCGGTAATACTTATTACTCTTATATTTCTTTTTAATATAAATGTCTCCCTTTACACTCTTTTAAAACACTTTATTTTCCTTTAAACTTAAATGTAAAAGATTTTATTAACATTTAGGGAATAGTTAGTCCCCTTTTATAAAAAATGAACTCAACTCTTGATCTATACTTAACTTGAAACTTTAACTCTAACGAATACTTAGTTCCCTTATACCTTTTTAAGAAATTTACTCAATCTTTACTCTTTTTGTTAACTTTAGCTTGAGCCTTAAAGAAAGTTGAAATTTGTAAGTAAGACTCTAAAAACTTGAAAACTTTACTTTTACTCACTTCATAGTTTTAGACTAGACTTCTTACTTTCTTGGCATTGATCCTAACCTCCCTTGAATTTTAATTATCGATTCAAGGATCATGATCTGATGTTTATGGATGATATCATGATGATAAATGTAGTCTAGAGTATTGGAATCTACCAGTAACGAAGGGTACATCACTTAAGAACTACTACAAAAAAGATAGGGAAAGAATGGAGTCTCCTAGAGGTTTGGGCGCTCTAAGAGGGGAAGATCACCAGATCCTGATCGAGAGAGGCTTTCCTCTAGCATGGCGCACCAGAGCATGACAAACCGACTCTATCCTGAGAGACTTTGGAGGCGTGGTGCTCCATTGCTTATTAGACAAGTTTTCAGACTTTCATTTTTGTTTTTGTCTCTAAACCTTCCCAAACTCTCATGGATTCCAACCCAAACACTAAGGATCCCCGATTAACGCATTACCCAATTGTTTAGACCCGAAAACAAGAACCCAAACTACTAGACATCAGCTACAATTCAACAACCAAGATTTCACAAAGTTTCATAAAAAGTTTCATGTTTTTCATTCAATATTTAAAACTTTAAAGAATTAAAACAATTTGGGTGTGGTCGAAAGAACCCAAAACCAAATGATCTCATATACCATGTTAGGGATCACCCTCAACAAAATCAATGAATTAATTCTTGGCGTTCTTGCTTATTCTTCTCCCTTCTCCTCTTTTCTTCTTTCTCTCAAATCCATATATTATTTTCTAAATGTGGAAACTAATTGGGATCATCTTAGACCCCAACTTATTACCCCTAAAACAAAAGTAATAATTAATTTAGGAAAATATCAAAACATCCTTAAAAAATCCGGATTTGGAACTTTCCCGGCTCAACAACCTAACTTCCTAAAGTCATATCTCCCTCATACAAACTCGAAAATTCACAAACATGGCGTCAAAACTCCTTATGAGCTGGGAATTATGTTCGTTTGAAAATAACCAAAACTCACTTTTAAAAATTTGAAATTTTCCAGATTTTCCTTACTTATTTCAAAATTTGAATCTTCTTGTTTTTCTTACATTAACCTTAGTTTATCTAGAATATGAGACATTAGACTCAACTCATGAATAACTTGATTTTATGTAAAGTAGTTAAAACATGCAGTATATAAACTTTTAAAACAATGAAAACACTTCGTTTTGTTAATGGTCAAGGCACCGAGGTCAAACCCTATAAGAACCGACCAATCGTTACCTCTCGAGGTAACACCGTCAGCCTACTTACGGTCGTCCATTACATTCGTTAGGTTATTTTAGAAGAAAATTTAAACTTTTTGTTTTGTTTGAAGTGTAATAGACTCATGTATAACATTCATCTATATATACTATATACTATTATAATTATAATATATCTATATCTATATTATATATATATATCGCTAATCCATATATATATATAAGTATATCTATAATTCATTCTCATCCCGCGTTCAAAAACCCCCCCCCACCATCTATAAAGAGTCGTTCAATCATGAAATAAATTGTCCTTATACTTAGTACAATTGCTGAAAATGTCACCATTCATAAGTCTACAAAATAGTAAAGAAATACTAGTGGCACTACTCCACTAGCCTAAACCTATTACTATCTAGAAACATCATGGCAGGCAATCCTCGAATGAATGGGACCTACCAAGTCTGGGATTAAAGCTCTGATGTCCGAACAGCTGCAGATAAAATGTCCTTCAACACCCTCCTAAACCCTGTACTAAAATACTATAATGTATTGGATTATACATACACACTTTTCTAAGTGTGGATTGTATGCAAGTACACACCAAGGGAAATGCATGATTAAAAAAGAACTCTCTCCTAACGATTGAATTATGGAAAGCCAAGTCAGTTGGCCTTGCGAACTTGATTAGGACAGTCCATCTATAAAGTAGCATCTCCTCCATTCTTTTAGTATTTCCCCAACACATAACATATTGCATATATAACATACATATATCACATACCATTCGTTTTTATACCATAAGACATTGGAATGACAGACTTAACATTAGGACTTCCCAAATGAGGGCTCATCATATGGGACCTCAACTTGGGAGCCTTCTTTATCAAACACAGAGTCTACTTATTTCATTTATACGTAGGTCACAATATTCATTTCATTCATTGGTAGGACGATATAAACTCCATATATACCTAGAATGAAGATTATGACCCTCAACGGGATAATAATGTGCAATGACAAAGAATAACCTAATGTCATTACCCGAATCTGATTTCACCTCCTGATTGTCTTGCACATACATCTTCAGTATCATTCATTTCATTATATTTCATACTTTGAGGAACTTCAACTTTAACTAACATAGATTATGTGAGCATCATGAAATCCGGTGTCTTCACAATACCGAAAAGAGGTGGAGTCACTGGACAAGGTGAAACCAAAACATCCCTAGATATCTTAAGTGGAAAAACACTGGCTAGTTCCCTATGTTGGAAGCATAGTTGAAAGACTTGGAGCTTTAGGGAGAACCATGCCCACCTTGGTGGACTGTCTCATCTCATGAGAATTACGTGAACCTCCGCCGTTCCCGAAAAAAGGCATCACCACTCATACCTAGCCTATTGTAGCTCCATTTGAAGTTCTTTTAATCAACTACATATCTTCGAAATTTCTCTAGCATGAGTATTCATAGCTTATTCTTGATTTTATCTCTTTGATACGTATAAAGTTTGAATTGTCCGTACAGCTTTCATATACATTGTGATTGAACATTGTCTCCTTAATATCAACTCTCTAGGTGAGTACTTTGGTACATTAAGATTGGCGTATGTACATCTTGTCTCCCTTGAACTACCTCAGTATTGTGGTGCCACCCTTTTCTTTCTAACAGCTTTTATTTCTTCTTTACTCACTTTCATCATTGGTCACGGATAGCATTCCATGCTATTGTGAAATTATATGGGAGGGACATTAATTTAGGTAGATACATCTTGTCCCACTTGACTAGCCTAGTCCTCATGTAGCAACTCTTTATTTTCTTATTCATCGTCTAGCATAAATACACTCCTAGAAATTTCATTTTAGTGACTGATTTTTTAGATATATGAAGCTTGTCTCACTTGATCTAGCCTATATCAGGTAGTCAACTCTTCTTTGCTTTAACTCAGAATTCATTCTTAACCTTTCTTTGGAGTACGCTTGAGATTTGACTCGACATCATTCGACCTTCTACACTCCATAGGTGAGTAACATTTGGTAAACATTTTTTCCTAGGCTGGTTAGACGTGCCTCACGCATTCAACTTGGCCTCTATCTGTTATCACTGTTTTCATTATCTTTAGCATCTTAGCTCTTCATAATTACGCACCCCATTACGATCAATGTTCATTTTTTTCAATATGTCAATGCACTTGTCCTTGTGTTATCACCTCTTACTTAACCCCCCGAAGTCACATCAATTCCTCATATACAATTCGGTTCACTACTTTAAACGTATGCTGACTTATTACTCCATACGTACAAGCCATGAGGCTTCATTTTAATAATTCGTCCTAAGTGACTCGACTTACCCAAGATTTATGTGGTACGAGACTTTTGCATCTTGCAAGTATGCCAAGGGCCTCGAGTTTGATTCGCTGATGTGAAGCATTCGTTAATATTTTATTCACGTAAGACTTAATGTATCACACGATCTGGGCAATGCACCCTGTTTCAAATCCTTTTATTCGCATATTAAGTATGATTTGTCTTTTCGCTTGTAGACTTGAGGTCGAATCCCGCAGTCTACAATTCTTTTTCCTTTTTTTTCTTTTTCCTCTCTTTTCGATGAGGACCAAGAGATGTGGTATGACCCCCATCAACCTTCATTTATTTTTATTTAATTTTTCTCCTAACGTTCTCCACCTTTCTAGAGGTTATGGGTTTCATTCCCACCACCCTCATTTTATTTTTCTTTCTATTTTTCTCCTATCTCCCTCACCTATCCAAGAGGTGTGGTTTCAATCCCCACACACCCCATTTTTTTTAATTTTTTTCCTCTTCTTCCTTCACATGAGCCTTAATCCCATTTCCTAATCCCCTTACCGCACTCATTTTATTATTGGATTTTTAATATCTAGCATAGGGTGAGGTCTTGGTTCACTCCCTAACCTGACCCTTCGAATCTTTAAAAAAAAATTAAAAATTTTAGCATCTCACTTGTTGCTTTTCTGGAAATTTTGTCACGTTTTTAGTCCATTTTTTATCATCATTAATATGTTAGATTCTTAGGTAATTCGCTGGATATTTCGTACATTATTATGTGCACCTTTTCCAAGTAATCTTATACAAAAAACACAAGGCTTTAACATGACATTTTCATGCTCCAAAACATGCCCAAGAACACGGCTACACACACATTGCACAAATTTTCATTATCACATAAATCCGAACATACATACATGAACGTAATCATCACGAAAATATCATATCCCTAATTTCTACCAGAAAACATACCCAACCTACAACAATCGACGGGAGCTAGTGACAGGGACATGCAAAGGGGAACATTTCTAGTTTTTCGATTAGAATTTTAATAAATTTAAGGAGTCTCTTGGGAAAGGGACCAAGACGAAGAAAACCCATACCTTTTTATCTTCGTTTAACACATTTTAAATCTGATCTCATATGCTGCCAACTCCCACGAAAAACAAATGCTTCTCCAACAAAAAATCACGCGCAAATCGTTTGAAAAATGCTTTCGCCTTTCCTTTTAAGTTTAATTTTTCTTTTAAGTTTTTAGTGCAAGTTCTTTTTTTTTCAAGTGATGACTTTGATTTTGTTGGTCCTTTTCTGATGACGTGAGAATTAGAGTGGTAGACTGAGAATGATAGTGAGCGAGATAAGTGTAGTTTAGGAAGTAGGAGTTTTAGGTTGACTACTAGTCAACCAGGACTTTTGTTAATTTTTATTTAGTTTATTATTAATTGTGTTTCTTAAAATCTGATATTGTCCCTTACTTAAATTAAATCAGAAATTTAAATACCAATTAATTCACTCAATCATAAAATACCAATTAATTTCAATTTATCATTGCTTCAACAGGATCGAATCTCGTGTGAAGCTAACCGCGAAAATGAGTCAATTCGGGTAAACCCTACCTGAATTGTCAACTATTTTCAATAATTAATTAGTTGATTAAATATTTAGGATAATTACAATACTATCCTTATCCTTGAAAAGACCATTTTACCCTTAGACCCTCCAAACTTAAGATTACCCCTTTCAAAACTGTTTAATACTCATTCAAATGAATCTTATTATTC
This sequence comes from Solanum habrochaites, assembly GCA_027704765.1. Lineage (NCBI taxonomy): Eukaryota > Viridiplantae > Streptophyta > Magnoliopsida > Solanales > Solanaceae > Solanum > Solanum habrochaites. Next base: position 53,975,486 of record JAKWJA010002500.1, read on the forward strand.
GGGTGCCCTACATGGTTGGACCCAACCTTGCCTAGAACAAAAAAACTCACTATGTTGGTTGGCTTGGCTGATGCATAGGTTCAGAGGTCTGGTTCCACGCGCATTAATCCATGTGAACCCGGTCTAGTCTAGGCATTCTAATTACGTTAAGCATTACTTAGCAAGTGAATTTTGGGTTGTTAAAGTTAAAGATAATGCAATAACAAACTCAACTTTACTTATATGTAAGTAATATAATCATCCACAAATCAATTCCTCCTATCTAACATTCATAGTCAACCCCTTAAATTCACTTAAATATTTAAGACATTTTTTAGTCCTACGACCGACTAGATTACATTTATAATATCATATATGAATTCAAACCTGTAACATTCCTTCTGGGCTCAACCACTTATCTTTGATGGGTTTTATACTAGATAACGACCGCTACGTCTAGTATTGAATGAGGTGTAATTTAGCGTTCATTACTCCTCAATTTTTAAGATATCATAATTGTTCTTCTTTTTCTCTAATTTTTCTATTCTTGAACTCTCTCATAAAACCCAAGGCTTTATTAAGGATTTGTAAGACTTACCCACGTCAAATATGACGAAAAAATATTACTTAATTCGTTTTAATCTAATTGGGTAAGGAAAAGTCCCTATACCACCACCCCTCACTGTAGGTAACTTTCTTAAATGTTCATAATAACTATTAACGGAGCATATGCCCCTCGTTAAAACTCAAAACATACGCAACTCAGTGGCATTGGAAGATCTTCGCAAGGTCTTCTATTTCGGTAATAACTATTGCACTTAACGCTTCTCGTACTGAACAGTTATCATTTGTCCGAAGGTTTGCCCAAAATGTAACAACTTAAGAATAACTTGATAAATTCTCAATTTAGATATTTCCAATTTAGCGATTTCTAAATTTAACTATATCTATTGAAGGATGCTACAATTTCATAATGTATCGTATCATATTCAAATATTTGGTGGTGTAGATAAACAAGACATAAATTTCATTCAATCGTTTTAAAAAGTTCTAATGAAATATACAGAGTAGGAGAATATTCACAATTGGTTTATATATTTTCAATTTCATTATGATTTAGTCTTTCTTACTGTTACCATATTATTTCATTTTTTATAAGCTACGAGTATATTTTAAAAGTCTACAACTACTCTAGAAAAAGCACAAATAACGTTAAATTTTAAGTTGAAGAACTTAAATTATTTTATACATGAATACGAGTAATATAATAAATATTTTCAAATTGTCAAAGCTAAAAGTGGAAGGTCTTTTATTAATCATGACTATATTAGGATATATACATGATTGAACAATTGCAAATTAAGAAAATCTATAAATAACAGAACAACAAATTTTACCACCTAATAAAAGTTAATCGATTATAATATCATTTACTAAATACATTTCACAAAGAATGAGATAACAACAACTTTATACCTTATTCAATAACATCAATTTAATTAGGAAAATATTAATTGTAAATTACTATTGTTTGAGATTGCGATGATACAAATAAACTAAAAAAGAAATTTAATAAAATATAATGATTTTTATTAAATCCTACCTTCTTAAAATCATCATAAATATCATTACTTTTTGTTATTTGAGTTCATTTTTATCACATAATATGATGATTTTCCGCTATAAATATTTGGTTAAACCGAACCAAACATCACATTTTCCTATATTTTCAAATCCATAAATTTAGCATGAAAAGATGTATGGTCCAAAGAATTGTATTGCAAAGGATACAAAAAAAAAAAAAATTCAAAAAAAAGACAAGTAACATTCTCAAAATGACGCATTGGCCTATTTAAAATCAAAGTGAGTATTAACTATTATGTAATGCTTATGTTGCTTTTGTATTTTTTCATCAGCAAGAAAAAAAAAAAAAAAAAAAAAAACAAAGTATTCATGTGGACATCCCTTCGCGAGTTTAATGTGGATAATGTTTGTTGGATAAAATCATCACCCCGTTTTGATGCTCCTAACCCACTGTTGTTAGCTCATCAAATGTCACTGTTGATGAGATCAACAATGAACTACAATGGTTGGGAGAATTCCCTAGAAAAACAAAAAACATGGAAAACTCTCCAAGGGTAAGACAAACTTCCTATGAACAACTCAACTTTGCTGACCTTAAAAGTTTTTATTGCAGCTCTTGAACTGCAGATGAAAGAAGTTAAAATCGTAGCGGGCCATTATGGGTGTGCAGATGAAGGAATTAACAGGGTAACTTAATGGATAATGATACGTAACTATCCATCTCAACTATGTTAATTCCCTTTGGTCTTTTAGAGTTGATTACAACAATTCAGTTTCGATTCAATGAACAGCCTCTGGATCCAATGACAGATATTTTTTAAACTTTATTTTAAAATGCAGCTGACTTAATTGCGTAGTGTTTTTGATTTTCATATCTATAATTATTTTTTTTAATATTTAGATTTCAATTTTTACATTCAAAGATGTTTATTATGTAATGGATGGACTTCAATTTAGTACTATCCTTCATTTTAATTTCTTGTCCAACTTTTTTAGGTCAGTTTAAAAAATATAATGTATTTTCTTTATTTTGGCTTGCTCTTAGCAATGCTTTCCATATGTCTGCATAAAATCCCCAATAGAAAAAGCATTTTTTTTACTTAAACATATCATTAATTTTATCAAAACAAGATTTAAAAAGTTAGTTATTTTCTAAATTTTTCATTCCAATTCAAAACAATATACCAATCAAAATGAAAAGAGTGGAGTAATTGTCCCTTTGCAAATTGATGTATAAGTGTAGAAATAAAAAGGCATAAGGGATAGTGAATAAGAAAATGAAACTCATGTCCCAAATAACTGAAGTGCACCATATCTGTTTCCTACCTATAAAATTAACATTACTTTATTATCATCGATAAAGCTGTCTTATCACCCAAAGGAGAGAAGAAAGCGTCCTTCTACTCATACATATTTATTGTTTATAATTTTTAATGTTATTTAAATGACATAAAAAATAATTTCAGGTGTAGATAATTTATAAATTGATAAAAAAAATCATTGTTATGATACTTTTTTCACGTGTCATAAGTTTCAATAGATTTTATTAATTTAGAAATCTCTAGAAGATATCCAAATCACATCAAATACGAATTGAAGATCCATTCAAATTTTGTGCATAATATAAATTAAACAATAAATCATTTTTCTATTATTAAAGAAATAACGAGTACAATGGTCTTTTTATTTAGCATGTCCAATACCCCCTTTTCTGAGCTGAGCCAAGAAGAAGGATCCCATCGTCAGAGAAATGGTGTCTTGGCATGCTGCCGAGTAGTTCCACAAGTAGTACTATGTTCTCTCATGATCGAAATTATGAAGATATTAGGGGCTCGAAAATCGCTGAATTGATGGCGGTTCGACTATCTGCGTTGAGTGACTTCGCCACCACAACATTTAATAATATAATATCATTATTATTTTAGCTTAGGATCGGAATCCTAGTATTGAACCTAACTTTTAAGCTTTTATTTGTTGAGTTTTATAAGTTAGAAGATGGTTTTGAAGAGCTTGAAGATTCCAAGGGTTCACTCCCAATTTTAGATCAGACCCTGGTTCTTCAGCCCTACATACCCATTGTGTATGGAAACTCATTAGATATAACTTTCTATCTCTTGTCATGTCTAATAAACCACAATTCTAAGGGTGTGATTTTGTTTAACATGTGTTAGATTATCTATTGGACTCTTTCAGTTGATGGGTTATTTTGTTGTTTTACTGTGATTTTGTTTAGTAGCTTGTGTTTTGAATTTTTCTGAAATTATAGTTGCAACCCCTCAAGAAATAACCCTTTTTGCATCAATCATAGCATGTTTGAGATAAGATGAAACAAAGAAAATGTGCAGAAGCTAAATCACATATAATTTAAATTGATAGAGAGTTCCTATAACACTAAAATGAGAAGATAGATAACTGAGAGTATAACTCCAAAGAAAAGATGATAGTCCAAAAAATATTTCTAAATTCGTTATAATAGGATTGGGTTAAAGAAAGTCAAAATCCCTACTAGCTTGGGTAACTTTCTTAAATCGTCATAATAACTTAAAAGGAGCATATGTCCCTCATTCAAACTCAAAACATACACAACTCAATGGAGTTGGAAAAAGGATTCCAAGACCTTTTACTTGGTATACTATGTACCACTTAACTCTTCGTGAACTGAAAGTTATGATTGGTTGAAGTTGACCCAAAAAGTCACAACTTAAAAATAACTTGATAAATTCGCTATTTCAAATTTAGCGATTTCTAAATTTAACAATTTCTATGGAAGGTTGTTACAATTTCATAATGTATCGTATCATATTTCAATATTTGGTGATTCAATAGACAAGACACAAATTTCATTCTATAGTGTTAAAAATGTTGTACTGAAATATAAAGTGTAGGAGAATATTAAATATCGGTTTATATATTTTCAATTGCGTTATGATTTAGGCTTCCTTACTTTTACAATATTATTTCATTTTTCATAAGCTACGAGTATATTTTACAAGTCTACAAATGCTCTAGAACTTGCACAAATAACTTTAAATTTTAAATTGAAGCGCTTAAAGTATTTTGTACATGAATATGAGTAATATTGTCAAAGCTAAAAATGGAAGGTCTTTTATTAAGCATGACTATATTAGGATATATACATGATTGAACAAGAAAAAATTTATAAAATCTATAAATACAATAACAAAAAATTTACCAAATAAAATTTAATCAATTCATATATAAATTTTCTAATATATATGTCACAAAAGAATGACATAATGACAACTTCATAAATAGTTCAATATCATCAATCTAATTAGGAAAATATGGAGGTTGTAATTAATATTCCAACAGATTGACAATGATACAAACACTTAAATAAATTTAATAAAGATAATGATTTTTTTAAAATCCTACCTGAAGAAAGCATCATAAATTTTTCCATTTTTGTTTATTTGAGTTTTTTATCAAATCATATGATGATTTTCTTTCTCTGCTATGACTAGGTGGTTAGTACAAAACCAAACATCACATTTTCCTTTCCATATTTTTCATCAAGAAATTTAGCCATGAAAATATGTATTGGTCCAAAAGAATGTAATTGCAAGGATAACAAAATTCAAAAAATGACAGTAACATTCTAAAACGACTTTTGGCATATTTAAAAAGGCAAGTAGCTAACTGTACTTTATGTGGTTCTTATGTTGCTGTTGTTGATTTTTTCATCTAGCAACAGTCATGTTCATGTGGACATCCTGCATAGCTGAGTTTAATTGTGATACGTTTCCTTGGAAAATCACCCGGCCTTTTAATCTCTAACTCCACTAGTTTATCTTATCAAAATGACAATGTTGATGATATCAACAATGAACTAAACATGTTGGAGAATTCACTCGAACAACAGAAAAAACATGGAAAGCTCTCCAAGGATTAAAGAAAGAACTTCCATATGAACAACTCAGCTTTTCTAAACTGAAAAAGTTGATTGAGCTCTTGGAAGTTACAGATGAAGAAGTTGAAAGAGTAGCGAGCTAACTTATGGAGTATGATACGGAATATCCGTATCAAACTATTGGAATGTACCTTTCTCCTTTAAGAGTTAATGGCAACAGTTGTCCAATTTCAATGAAGCGTTATCTGGATCCAATGAATAGATTTATTTAACTTTATTTAAAATTTTGTGGCTTAATTGGTGTATTATAGAGTTTTGATTTCATATCTTATGATTATGTTGTTTTATATTTATGATTTCAATTTAACCTCAAAAAATGTTTGTTTATTGATGGGATAGACTTGTTTTAGTACTTCCTCGTTTTTTGTTTCTTGTGTTAAACTTTCCTTAGGTTAAGTTATAAAAATATATTTGTATTTTCTTATTTTTGGTTGCTCTTAGCTTGTCCCTTTTCAAATGTCATGCATAAAATCACCAGAAAAAAGCATTTTTGTTACATTTCCATATCATTAATTTATGAAACAAGATTTTGAAGTTAGGTTTATTTTCTCAATTTATCATGCTCAATTCAAAATAATATACTCAATAAACATTAAATGGTATGGAATAATTGTCAATTGAAATGAGTTACGTGTTGAAAGACAAGTAGTTAAAGCAGTATTGAATAAGAAATGAAACGTCATGTAGATAGCTTTAAGTTGCCAACATATCTATATTAAAAAATTAAATTCTTATAGAGTATAGCACTATCTGGCTTATCCTATAAATTAACATTACTTTATTATCATCGATAAAACATGTCTTAACACCTCACGTCTACTTATCATATAATTATTGTTTAGATTTTTTAATATTATTTAACTGACAATAAAATAATTTCTATTTGGAGATCTTATAAATTAATTAAAAGAAATTTGTTCTGATTTTTTTTAAAACCTTTTGCATTTGTCATAAGTGATCAACATCGATTTTAATTGATTAGAAATGTTGTCGAAGAATATCCAAATCCATAAAATACTGATGGAATTCCATAAAAATTTTGTACAATAATATATTAAACATATTTTATATTCCTGAAAGCTAATATATATGGTCCTTTTAGTATCATGGTGTAACACCCCCTTTTTAGCTGGCGCGGAATGGAAAGGATCATATCGTTAGAGAAATGGTGTCTTGGTGGCGTTGCCATAGTTCCATTAAGTAGTAAACTAAATGTCGCTCAATATCAAAATTACAAGATATTATAGGCTAAAGAATTCTTAATTGATGGCGGTTCCAACTACTGTCTTATATTGACGTTTGCACCACAAACCTTTTAATAATATAATACAATACTAGTTATTATTTTTATCTTAGGGTCGACTTCCTTACATTGGACCAATAATTTATGCTTTTATTTTTGAGTTATAAGTTGAGAGTGTTTTTGAAGTACTTGAAGATCAAAGGGTTTCATCTCCCAAATTTGGGATTAGACCCCATGATTCTTAAACCTAAATACTCATTTAAATGAAAACTAATTTTGTAAAATTTCTATCTCTTGTTCTGTTTATATAAAACCTAATTCTTATGGCTCCTGAGTCTGTGAACATTGGTTTTTGCTTTATCTATTGGATCCTGTGTTAGATTAATATCATGGAAAATTTTTAACTTTATTAAAATTCAGTGACCCCCCTTAATTGTGATTATAAATTTGATTTTCTATCTATGATTTTTGTTTTGTTATATTTATGATTTCAAATTTTTACTATGTTTTGTTATGATGATATGGTCTTGTATTTATTTACTTGCCTTCATTTTTTAATTTATTTGTCTTACCTTTTTAGGTAAGTTTAAAATTAATATGTATTTTCCTTATTTTGGCTCTCTTAGCTAATCTTTTCATATGTTCCTGCAATAAAATCACACGAAATAAAAGCATTTTGTACATTTACGTATCATTAATTTGCCAAACAAGATTTTAAAGTGTTTATTTCTCAAATTCATGCCATTAAAATAATATACTCAAATCAAAATGAACAGGGTATGGAATAATTGTCAATTATAATTGATGTATAAGTGTTGAAATACCAATTATAGAAATATTGAATAAAAAAATGAAACTTATGTCAGATAGCTTAGAGTAGCAAACATATCTTATTTAAAAAAATTTAATTCTAAGAGTATAGCAGTAAAATCTGCTTTACCTCATAAAATAACATTACTTTTGATCCATCGATAAAACTGTCTTAGACCTCACTTCTGCTTATCATATTTTTTGTTTATTACTTTTAATGTTATTTAAGTGACAATGAAATAATTTCTGGCTTTAGATATTTATAAATTAATAAAAAGAATTATTGTTATGATCCTTTTAAAAACGTGTCATAAGTAATCAATAGCTTTTATGAATTTAGAATGATGTGAATATATACAATAACATAAATACTGAATTGAAGTTCCTAAAAATTTTTGTACAATAATTATGAATTAAACATATTTTCTATCTAAAGCTAAGTAGATGGTCTTTTATTAAAGAATTGTTGTGTACACATTTACCTTCTTGTGCTGGGCCAAGAAGGGAAGGATGCATATCGGTATAGAAGGTGTACTTTGGGCGTGATAATGAAGTATGTTTCACTAAGTAATACTATGTATTTCAATGATCGAAATTACAAAGTATTATAGTATAGAAATCGCTGAATTGATTGGCGTTCCGATGTCCATTAACTGTCGTGATGGATCATTCTCACCACAAAAGTTTAAATAATATATATAGTCATTTATTATTTTTAGCTTTGGATTGAATCTTAGTATTGAACAATCAATTTTAAGCTTATTTTTAAGTTATAAGTATAAGGGGTTTTGAAGTATTTGAAGATTCAAAGGGTTTCACCTCACCAATTTGTGATCAGACCCAGGGTTCTTAAACTACATACCCATTTGAATGAAAACTCATTTTGGGTATAAAATTCTATTCTTGTATATGTCAGATCAAACCCATTTTAAGGGTGTGATTTTGTGAACATGGGTGATTAATCTATTGGATCTTGCTTGTTGAGGGTTTATTGTTTTTTACATTGTGATTATCGTTTAGGTACTTGTTTTAATTTTGAAATTGTAGTCAAACCGAGATAACCCTTTTTAACATATCATAAGCTATTGAGATAAACTGAAACAATGAATAATGTGTCATAAGCGTAAATCATGATAAAATTGAAATATAGATATTACCTAGACTGCTAAAACGAGAATATAGATAATTGAGAGTTTAAATAAAAAAGAAAACTCAAACAAAACGCCTAAAGATGGAACTAGCTTTGTCTTTAATAAGCCTGTAAACTGACTAGAAATACTTGGACTTTCATTAGCTAGACCTAAAAAAACTTAAAATAAACTTTAAAACAACACAAAGATAGTCATGTCACTAATCCTCATAGAAATACGACTCACGATTAATGTTGTTGAACTAATGATCGGTAATCGATCTATGTGTGATTTGAATGCTGAGGACTAGAACCTACATCACGAGATGATGTACCGCAGAACATGAAGGATAGAGTGATACTGAACAATCACATTACTAAATCAAAGCATCTAAGCAATAACATGATTTGAACATAAATAGGATACTAAAAGTATTGTACATGACTAAACTTAAAGCAATGACCAAGTTAATAATATGAAGAGACTGAATATTGAACTATATAAATAACATACTAATTCCGATAGAATATGAATGAACTTTAGGGAGCTTACTAATAACTTAGCTTAAACCAATGACTTAAATGGAGTCCGATGTATACAACCTAATAGAGAAGACCCAATATACCCTACCTTAGATATATAGGCATGCTGATATGACGATAGATGATTGCGGCACAAAGGGGAATTAAAAGTCCAAAATACCCCTCACTAGCTGGGTAACTTTCTTAATGGTCATAAAACTTCATGAAATATGCCCCTCATTCAAAACTCAAAATATAAAACTAATGGCTTTGGAAAGGATTCCACGAACCTTTACTCATTATCCTATGTACCACAGACTCTTCATTCTTCATGCACGTAGTTTCTATAATGGGGGGTTATGACTTCCCTATCCACCACTCGGTATTAAGATTCCATATGATAACAATAGCATGTTTTAGGGCTTAAATGTTGTATGCTAGATAACTCAAACTTGACATGCAAACTAGGAATGCAACATTTATAATATTGATAATAATTCATTTGAAAACTGAGGCATGTTCTTATGTAATAGACTAACATGTGTAATTCAAGAACTAGAAGAACTAGATAACGAGGGTTCTAAGTTTATGAATGAAAATGGGACAAACTGATACTGATCATGATAATACAATTTGGATCATTCTAATAGGTAAATCCTAACATTTTTAACATTCACGAAACCCTATGTGTTGATAATCATTAATGGAATCAAGATTTTGACTTAAATATAGCGGACTAATGAGTGAAAGGAATGCTCTAGTGTAATATCACATACCTAGTGAAAAAATTTATGGAGAAATCTTTTTATTTTGGATGTTTGACTATGAAACCTTGTTGCATTCGTGCTTCGGAAGTGTTTGGTCGCTCTTTCTCTCCTCCTATATTTTCTATGGTTCTGAGTGTCTGTGAATGATCTTACTTTGATAAATTCTTATTATGTTTGTAGGCTAAAACAAACCAAAAATACATAGTTTAGGGTTTAATGACGTAGGTTAATAGTCCAACACTTAAGGAAGAGACCAAAACACCCCTGGAATAACTGATTTCGAGGTTATCAAATGACTGTCGATTAACTAATGGTCTGTGCTTGTCAATCGTCAGTCGTGACTGGACGCTGGTTTCTATGGGTATGATCCGGATGCAGATCACGATACATGGTCTATTCTAAGGTATATGGGTTCGGCCGTTGGTCAACCCTTAGACGGAATTCTAGGACTGAATGCTAGGGGGTTGCAAATGTTGATAATGACCAAGTGGCACAGGCCGTGTGTCACCATATGGTTCGTGGGTGTCAACCGTGGGTCTTACCTTGAAGTTCTTAAAAATATGCATGTTGTCTATTTTCGGGTACAGGGTGTTAAAATTGGAGTGGGTTTAATCTATAGTTGTATATCGATCGATAAATAGTTGTTCTAAATGCAAGTCTAACTTAGAGTTGCAGGCTTGCTTTTCAAAGTGGTTTTCTAATTAAGGATTTATATCATTAATTGTAGTTTTTGGATTAATGTGGGTTCAACTCAAAAGAATTAATTATAAACTCGATTCTACCTGTATATCTTGAGAGAGTAGATAAATAAAGGTTCTGGGTTGTTTATATTGTTATTATTGTTGAGTTGCGTGAGAAATTGCTTGACTTGTAATAGTCTTTAGATAGAAAACTATTGCATCTACACTCTAACTTACCTACTGTCTGGCCCCTAGCCTATACCCAGGATGGGGCCGACACTCACTAACCATTCCTGTCCTTGTGCAAACCCTTGGCCTGACTTACTTCTTTACTTTATCATTGTACCTGTTAAATCAATATACTAGAAACATCCTCATTAAAATACATGAAATAAATAACTTGTGGGCCAATGGCAAGTAATGTCTCATACACAACTCTGGCAAAAAAAGAAGAAGAAAGAGACCCTCAAAACTACAAACTGTCTGACGATCTATAAAGCCTCTACAATATTATGCATGGATGTTTAAAACAGTATCCCATAACATCTTAAAATAAAAACAGGAAAAAACAGTACATTGTGTCGCGCCAAAATCAAAGGAGCAGACTAAGACTAAAAAAAAGAGAAACCCCCCCCCCCCCCCCCCCCCCCCCGCCCCCCCGGTCCCGCCCCCAAAAAAACATGCCACCCCCAAAAAAAAAAAAAAAAAAAAAAAAAAAAATACCACCCCCCCCCCCCCCCCCCCGGGGGTCCCTCGCCCCCCCCCCCAAAAGCCAAAAAGAGGGGGGGAGGAGAGGGAAGAGGGGAAAAAAACCGAAGGGGGAAGGGGGGGGGGGGGGGGGGGGGGGGGGGAAAAACCCCCACCCACACCCCCCCCTCTTCCCCACTTACTACGAGTACTCAGCTGGATCAACAGTCGCTTGATGATATTGATCCTTGTTTTGTAGCTATGTCTCCATCATGATACATAAGATAAACTTGAATCATTACGTTGAGACTACGAGGATGCGATTTGGTATGCTAACCACAACTTTTAACTTGAATAAAGCAAAGAAGTCACATTTACCCTTGGTCCTGCTCAATCTGAACAATTCACTTATATATAAAGGCATGAAAAATTTATTTGTTAAAAACCATGAAATACAATTAATTACATGTAAGTACTATATTTTTGTGGGATATTCTCTAACCGACAACCACCACATGAGCTATTGGTGATACATCTCTTGCCATTGCTTCAAGAAGTGTCTTATACTCGATGACGCGTAAACTACTTAAGCTTAGGATTCCTACTTGCGTAACTTACTTACATAATCCTCTAAAAAGTATACCCGTTTAATACCCCCATGATGGATAACATGGTTTCTTGTGACCACTTGAGTTAAAATGAATTTCCACTCCACAAACCAATTCCTCCCATCTGAAATCCGTGTCAAACCCTTAAATTTACCTTCATTTTCTTAGCAAATTATTACTCCTACCACCGACTAGAATTACGATTTATAACTCTACTAGATGTAGTTCTAATTTTTAACCATCGTTCTCCTCTGGGTTGGACAACAAAAACATCATGGGTTTTAAACTAGGATAACGATCGCTATTGTCTAGTATTAAATTAGGTGTAATTTAGCGTTCATCACTCCTCAATTTGTAAGAGATCTTAATCGTTCTTCCTTTTCTCTAATTTTATTATTCTTGAATTCTCTATAAGCTAAAATCAGAATAAAGATAATTGAGAGTTTAAATACAAAAGAATAGTCAAACAAAATGACTAAAGATGGAACCAACTATGTCTCAAATAAGCCTCTAAATTGACTAGAAATACTTCGGATACTGGCCCCTTTTGAGAACATGAATAACTGAAACTTAAAGTTGTAACGACCTGTTTTAGTCCTTTTGAGGGCAGTACGAGTTTATTCATGTATAACTGTTCTGAGTCGAACGGATCCGCGACGATGTATCGTCATCGTCCAAACGGACCGTCGAGGGGTGTCTCGTTCCAAAACAACTTGACTTTGGGAAAAATTTTGGGTACTGAGAACACCTCTCTGAACTTCGGATAACGCATGGAAGGGACGTAAGGTAACATCGTGGAAGAGACTACGCACGTCACAAACCCATGTGAAATTTAGTCTCTCAAGTTTTGTGACAAAATGCAAGCATGACGGAAACCCGTCGGGGCGGCACGTTTGGTTGGGGCCGTCACAGGATGCTTGACCTGGACTGGGTCGGATTTCTATTAAAGTTTTAATGGGCATTTTTGCCACTATTCCTCCTGCTTATATTTAATAAGTTAGATGGTTTAACTTTTAATAATCAATGACTTGGGGGTTAATGAGACAACCTTGGAATAATAGTGGGTTACTTTTACAATCTTTTATAGCTTAGATTATATGATTATTCGGGTCCTCCGCGCACGGGTTTGAATCAGAAAATAAAAGAACAAAAAAAAAAAAAAAAAAAAAGCCCTCTCGTCCCCCTCTCCCCTCCGAGATAGGGTAGAAAACGAAGAGGAAAGCAAAAACATTGAGGAATAGCTTGCTTGATCACCGATTCTTCGGTGGAGAGGTGGTTATGGTTTATGCTATTCATAGTAAACTCTTAATGAGCGAATGATATGTATTTTGGGTAGTATTGTTACAGTCTCATATATGCTTAATTGTGTGCATGCGATGTGATTATATAATTGTGATAAATTAGCATGATGAGGCTATTGCATCTCAAAACTTAAAAATTTCCTTATGTTGAGATATGCCTTGATGAAAATAAGGCTTGATGAACTACAAAGATGGTTTAGGTGGATCGGCGTGGTCACGTTCCGACCTCAGGGCTAGTAGTAATGGATCGGTGTCCGTTCAACACACATATATAAGGATCGTTGTCACGTTCCGACACAGGATAGTAGTTATGGATCGGTGTGCACGGTCCGACAAGGGATAGTAGTAATGGATCCGGGGGCACGTTCCGACACGCAGAATAGTAGTAATGGATCGAGTTCACGTCCGACACCATGGAAGGAATAGTAGACGGATCGGGCAGTGTCACTGTTCCAGCACATGATAGTAGAAGAATGAATTTGAAGCATGTTAATGTGCGCAATATTTAAAGAACCCTGTTTCCGTTCCTCCCAAAGAGTATGGTGTGGAGGCTTGAGTCGCTCATAGTATTCATTTGGTATTTTTTAAATGATTCTTAACTTCTTGCTATCCACTTTAAGCCATTTGTTTTGGTTTTATGTTATTATTCTGATATATATGTTTTCTATTTTGGTTGGCCGATGATACCTGCGGTAGCTCAGTACTTGTTCGCTTGTACTGACCTTACTTGTATTATGTTTTCCTTTCCTTTTGTTAATTATGGAGTGTGCATCAAACGTAGCCATCGTTTTCCAACTCAACCGCAACTCTAGGCCAGTCTTCATCACTCAATCTCAGGGTGAGGCTTAATGTCTTCCTAGCTTGGACTGGATCTTCTTCTTCTTGTCTTGATGCCTTGAAGTCGTGGCGGCATGGTCTATCGCTTGTATTTCACTTTACCCCCCCCCCGCTTCTCTAGATATTGTTAGGATTTCGTAAATTAAGGCATAAGAGTTCTGTGGGTGATGACTTCCAGATTTTGGGGTGATGACTATTAATTGTAAAAGTTATTAATGTGATTTCGTTAATGAGTTTTGATCTTCTCCCGCTTTATTTTCTGTTTATTATGGTTGAAATGGTTGGGGTGAGATTTGGTTGGTTTCGCCACATACTTATGATAAGTGTGAGGTGCCACCTCCTGCGATACAAACACGTTTTGGTTCGTGACAAAAACTTGGTATCAGAGCATTAGGTCTTTGGTCTCATCACACAAGAACGAGTCTAGGAAAAGTCTTAGGAACGTAGGGGGTAAAACGCCTTTACTTTCTTTGAGAGGTTATACGGACTTTAGGACAATTCCATTCTTTATTTCTTTCGTGTCTATTACTTGGATCCAATTGGTATCTAAAGGTGATAACAAATTGGTATCTTCTGACCATCTTCACAGCATTTTTGGCAAATGGTTAGAACTAGAGGCAACCACCTGCGCTCACCACAAGCACCCGCAGCAAGATGCGTCTGAGGCGCAGCCACTGGGGCTGTAACTACAAGAAGAACTGTGGCAAGAGTCGTGGTAGGGGCGCGGAAACCAAAGAGGAGGAACGTCCTCTAGAGGAAGAGTGACAAGCCTCCCTAGCCCATTTAGTAGGCTGAGTGGCAGTGAACTCTTCCACCCCCGAATGATGAAGTAGTAATAGAGGGGGAGGAAGTGGAGAGTGAGGCAAGTGCAGAATCAGAATTACCTACTTCGCAACCTACCCCAGAGATGCTTGATTAATCACCGGTTCTTTGTCTTGATCTTAGCGTGGTTATCATGATCCGGCCTTGACAAACGACGCCCTCCAGTGTTTCCTAGCAATCTAGAAACCACCACACCTCAGTTTCGCGGGGTGCAGCAGCATGGGGCAGCTTGTCTTGGCTCCCCCGCTGGATTCCTCATTGGGAATAGGGCACGTTTCCTGCTTTCCTCCGATTGACTATAGGGCGCTATAATTGATAAAAGTGATCAGCACGAACTTTTCAGTAAGTTCTGAAATTTAAAACCCTTCGCATGTCTTCATGAGGTGGCTGAATCTGAGGATGCCTACGATTTTGTGGTTGATTGTCATGAGTTACTACATAAAATGGGCATAGTGGAACGATTTGGGCGTGGTTTGTTAACCTATCAGTTTGCAGGGAAACGCGCAAAATGTGGTGGCTGTCATCTGTTGAGTGTCAACCAGCACAGTCACCACCTATGACTTGGGAGTCTTCTCTAGGCTTGTTTATGGAGAGTATATACCCCTCGGACTTTGAGGGGATAGGAGTAAATGGATTTTGCTAATCCTAGAGCAATGGCAGGATGTCGAATTACCTGCATATGAAGGCTAAGTTTTGCAATGGCTTATCTAGGTATGGCCACCCAGCTTTGGCTTCAGGCGTCACGAGAGGGATTCTCGTATTTGTGAAGGGATTGAGGTCGAGATTTGGTATGATTTCGCAGGCCTTATCGGATTTGGCCGCAACAATCAAAATCCTTTCAGGAAGTGGTAGATCTTTGTGATAGAGGTGGAGGGAGTGAAGCAGATACTTCACCACCATGACATCAGCAACTAAGTACGTTTCGTAAGGGAGATGGTTTTATGGTTCTTACTCCGGAGGGGAGAGTTCAGGAGGTTACAAAGCGCCGACTCGTATCAGTCTTCACTACAAGGGCTGTAGCAGGGGGTCCACCCGCAGCGCGGTAAAATTTTGGACTTGAGTTTGGAGGTTATCCTGGCAGACTCCGTCGTTCTCAACAGGGACATATTCTTGAACCTAGAGAGTGTTATGGATGTGGGGAAGTTGGACATATAAGAGATATTGTCCAAAACAGAGTTACAGCCCCCTGCATAAGTTAGTAGTTAGAGGTGGTCATGGAAGAGGGTGTCGTCATTCTGGAGGACGTTGTGGTCAAGGTAATAGTGGTCAGCCTAAGGCCAACCGGGTGTCGGGCAAGCCAGAGAGACTGGCAGCACAACATGGTAGGGCAACGTGTAGACGGGTGATAGGCGCCGCATTGTTTCGGTCTTCTTGGGCTGGTCGTAAGCGGGAGACATCTGATGGCTGTTATCACTTGTAATCTTTTGTTTGTGATTTCATGGCTTATGTATTGTTTGATCGCTGGTTCACATTTTCATATTTATTCTCTCTCATATTGCTACTGTCTAATTTACATTGTGAATTGCTTGACAGATGCCGTTCGTGTTTCTCTTACGTCTACTACGGTGGGTGAGTCTGTATAGTTGAAAAGGTTGTATATTGGTCTTATCGTGTGACTTTATGGGAGCAATACTCATTGTAGAATTGGTTAGCTTAGAAATGGTTGATTTGATTTATTCTGGGTATGACTTGCTTCTCCTACAACTTTCAATTCTTAGATTGAAATGCCAAAACGGTGACATTGGCCAAGCTATTTAGGGAGAGTCCGTGTGTGTGTGGGAGTGTGATACATTCCCTCCAGTTGTCATCATCTTCCTTTCTTCGTTCTAAGAGCATGTTATAAAGGTGTTTTATCTTTCTCTCCGCCTTGGCAGCGTAGCCCGGGATGAATACTATACCGGGCAAGTAGCCTTCATTGATCGGTTTTGATATCGTCTGTGAGTCTAGATGTGTTTACTGATGACCGTTCCTGTATGTGGGCACACGCGGATAGAGATATTGACTTTTGGGCTATGATCTTGAGGCCGGGTACTCTCCCCCCATTTTCCATATACCGGAACGCCTCCTTATAGAATGGCTCCGCTGAGTTTAATGGAGTTAAAGGCCGCAACATCAAAGTTGTTAGGGCAAGGGCTTTATTAGACCAAGTGGCATCCCCTTGGGTCTCGCTACCCCGTTTTGTTTGTGAAGAAGAAGGATGGAAGTTTTCGGGATGTGTATTTACTACAGACAACTGAATAAGTAACTGTTAAGAGCCACGTATCCTCTTCTCCTCGCATCGATGATTTGTTGCGAGCAGCAGTTCCAAGGTGCTTTGTAGTCCTTCTCAAAAATCGACTTGAGGATCTGGTTATCATCATTGAAAATACGGGCAGCAGATGTGCCAAAGCTGCTTTCGCAATGAGCCAGGAATGGGCATTATGAGTTTTTAGTACTTTCTTTGTGGCTTACGAAAGGCCCCTCCTGCGTTGGCTTTCATAGGGCTTTATGAATTTGATATGGGGGGGGGGGGTTGTAAGGCCATATCTGTATCTTTTAGTTATTGTAGGCAATTGATGATATCCTGGTTACGAAAGAGCAAGAAATAACATGAGGAGCATTGAGAATTTGATTCGGAAATGTTGAGAGCGAAAAGCTGTATGGCGCGAATTCTCCAAGTGTGAGTTTTGGCTAGATCAGTTTCCTTTCCTTCTTTGCGGGTCACGTATTTTCTAAGGATGGAGTGATGGTGGATCCTTCTAAGATCAAGCGGTGACGAATGGGGTAAGACCCTACCATGTTATAGAGGTAAGGACCCCCCCCACCCAGCTGCTTCGTTGGTTATCTAAGTCTACTACCCGTCGATTATTGTAAGGGATTTTCTCTGTTGCTTCCCGATTGAAAATTTGACTACGCAAAGTGTTCCATTTGTATGGTCGGATGAGTGGCGAAGAAAGCTTTCAAAATCTGCCAAGACCTTGTAGCTACTCTACGCAGTCGCAATCCTTTAACCGCTGCGCAGTGGAAGGGAAGAATTTCGTTGTTTATTGTGATGCACTCCTATTCTGGTTTGGGTGGTCATTGTGTGCTAATGTCAAGAGAAGAATGTAATTGCTTATGCGCTTCGATGCATTAACGGTGCATGAACGTAATTATCCCGAACCGCACGTATTTGGAATTGGCTGCGGTAGTGTTGGGGCATTAAAGCAATGGAGTCCTATCTTATATGGGGTGTTGTGACGTTATACGGATCCTCGTAGTTTACAGTATGTCTTTATCATAAAAGATTTGAGATTTGATTAGAAAAAAAGGAGATGGATGGAAGCTACTGAAGGACTATGATATGCACATCTTGTATCACAATCCGGGAAAAGCTAATGTTATAGCTGATGCTTAAATAAGTATAAACGGCATGGGGTGAGGCATGGGAAGTTATGCCCATTTCGTTTCTAGACGCCATGTGGGCCAGAGAGCTTCAGATTTTGGGGGGGGGGGGGGGGGGCTAATAACTTATGAGGCTATAAACAAAGAAGGCTCGAGATAAATGCGACGAGGGCGGCATTTTGGCCTGTGTCTAGGCTAAGATCTTCCTTCGCTGATACGATTAAAAGGAAGTAGTTTACTCGCTGAGAACTAATCCGGATCCGAATAAATGGGTTGCAGGAGAGGTCTCCAAGAAGGCAAAAATCGATGAGGAAGGTGCTTTTGAGAATTAAGGGAAGGGTATGTGTCGTCCCGTGTGATGATTTGAATTCACACTATTCTTATAGAGGCTCATAGTTCAAGTATTCTATGGGCATCCTGTGTCAACCAGATGTATCGTGAAGCTAATTAATGAACTAAATTTTTTTTTTGGTGAAAAAAAGTAGGAGGAAGCGTGATCATTGTTGATTTTGTTGCGCATGCCCTCTGAATTGTCAGGTCAGGTAAAAGTATTAACAGCCAGAGGCCTGGATGACACTTCAGAGAATGCCGCAGTTCCTGAATGGAAGTGGGAGAGAATTGTCAATGGACTTTGTGGTTGGTCTTCCTAAGGACGGCTGGCAAGACATTGCGAAGTATGCAATCCTATTTGGGTAATTGTTGACATGATTAACTAAGTCTGCTCACTTCATCTATTCGCGGTCAAGGGTGACCTTATAATGGAGAGGAAGTTAACCAACTTTACATCTCAGAAATTGTTCGATTGCATGGAGTTCCACTTTCCTAATGGGGGGGGGGGGGGGGTTATATCTAATAGATGTATGGCAGTTTCTTCTATGTTTGGAAAACATTGGATACCGTAAAAAAAAAAAAAAAAAAAAAAAAGAAAAAAAAAAAAAAACAAAATTAGTTCTTCTAATTAATTTTTTCTACTCTTATTATCTTAAAGGGTTTCAGTTCACTATCAGACCGATGGTCAGTCTGCAGCGAGATAATTCAGTTGTTTGAAGATATGCTTCGTGCATGTGTGACTCGAATTTGTGTCATTGTGATAACTTTTTGACCCTTACAGAGTTTTATACAATATAGCTATTCACTCGAGTATGTGGTAGGCCCATATCGACAGGCATTGTATGGAAGGAGATGTAGGTCTTCATTGTTTGGTTTGATGCATTCGGAGGTGAGGCCCTGGGGTTACTGATTTTTCTGAGAGATGCATGTAGAGAAGTGAATTCATTCTAGAAAAGGCTTTTAGCGCGCCAAAGTAGGCAGAAGGATATGCTTTCATCGAAAAGTTAGAGACTTGGAGTTCATGTAGGTGAATCAATTCTTGGGGCTGAAGTTTATCCCATGAAGGGGTGATGTGGTTTGTGGTAAGCGGGTAAGGGCTTAGTCCGAGGTATATTGGTCATTGAATTCTGAGCGCGTGGGGGAGTAGCGTATACAAAAAAAAAAAGAACTAGCGTTCCCCCACGATGACTGTCAGGAGTGCAACCCGGTATTCATGTGTCTATGCTGAAAAGATACCATTGGGGGATTTGAAAATACATTATTCATTGGGACATAGTTCTTCTTGATGAGAATTGTAATCTTATGAGGTGGAGCTGGTGCCATTCTGGAAGATAAATCCGCACGTTGGGTAAGGAGGATTGGCATTCTCATCGCATTTGTCAATGAATAATCTGACCGTAAGAGTCCACTTGGGGAGAAGGAGGCTGGATATGCAAGAACATACCCGGCACCTGTTACATATTCAGATACTCCTTTTCGCCCTTGTTTTCTCCTTGGATGGTTCGAGGACGAACGATTGTTTAAATTGATCTATTGTAACGACCTTTTAGTCGTTTTGTGGGGCATTTTGTAGGTTTATTCTTGAATAACTGTCTTGAGGTCGACTGATACCCAAAAAAAAAAAAACTCTACGACGGGACCGTCATCGTCAGGCGACGGACGCGTCGAGGGTGTCTCGTTCCAAAACCTTAGACTTTGGAAAAATTGGTACATTAGAACACTCTCTGAACTTCACACCAACTACATGGCAGGACGAAACGTCATGGCACAGATACGAACCGTCGCATACCCCTTTAGTGAAATTTAGTCTCTGATCTTTGTTACGAAAGCATGCAGGACGGATGGGGGGGGGGGTGGGGGGTGGGGGTCGCAGGCACGACAGGCCGTCAAAGTAGGCTGCGGACCCTTATTGGGTGCAGATTTCGTTAAATGTTTGAAGGGGGCGTTTTGGACTATTCCTGCTTATATTATAAAGTTAGTGGTTTATAATTAATAATTCAATTACTTTGGGGTTACAGGAGACAACATTGGAATAAAATAGTGGGTTACTTTTACCATCTTTTATATTAATTATATGATTATTAGGTGTAAAAGAGAAAGGGTTGAATAAGAAAAATAGAAAGAATCAGAGTAGAGAGAGAAAACGATGCGAGAGAGGGGAGAAACGAAGAGGAAAGAAAAGACTTTGAGAATAGCTTGCTTGATGCACAGAATTCTTCGGTGGAGGTAGGTTGGTTTATACTATTTCAATAGTAAATCTTATTAGGCGAATGATATGTATTGGGTATATGTCAAGTCCTCGCTATATGCTTAACTTCGTGGGCATGCATGATGTGATTATATAATTGTGATGATTAGCTGATGAGGCTGTTGCATCTGCAAACCTTAAAAAGCCTCTTGTTAAATGATTATGGCCTTGGTATAAATAATGCTTCGAGGAACTAAAAGAATGAGGTTAGTGATGCGTGTGTCACGTTCTCGACACCGAGATATGTATTAATGGATGCGGGGTCACGTTCCGACAGCCAAGGATAGTAGTAAGGGATCGGCGGGTGTCACTTCTGCGCACCAGGATATTAGTAATGGATCGTGTGTCAACGATGTAGGGATGAAGCTGGGGATGAGGGAGAATAAAGGCTAGGTGTCCAATACTCTGCAGTCGTAGTTGGCCTCCACTCCCCTTGAACTAGTAGTTAATGGATCGGGTGTTCACGTTCGACACATGATAGAGTAATGGGATCGGGTGCACGTTCCTACACAGGATATTAGTAATGGATATAGGGTGTCACGTTCGGCGACACCAGGATTAGTATATGGATCGGAGTGTCACGTTCCGACACCAGGCATTGTAAACAGAATGAATCTTGAAGGGCATGTTAATGTGCTCGGTTTTAAAGAAACCTGTTTCCCAAAGAGTATGGTGTGGAGGGCTTGAGTCCTCATAGTTGGGGGGGGGGCGTTTGGTTTGTTGTAAAGATCTTATACTTTGTTGGCTATCCACTGTTAAGCATTTTGCTTGGTTGTTATGATATTATCTGATATATATTGTTTTCTATTTTGGAGTTGGCCGATGTATCCTATTACTCGTACTTATGGCCTTGTACTGACCCATACTTGTATTTGTTTCCTTTGTTAATTGTGGATGCAGGGCATACGTGCATCGTTTTCTACTCAAAACCATGGGTCACCTCTATCCAGTGTTCATCACCGTCAGATCTCAGGGTGGCTAACGGCTTCTAGACTTGGCTAGATCTTCTTTCTTCATTGTCTGATGCCTTGAATGTTCTCGGCATGGACTAGGCTGTTTCATTTCTATTTTAGCCTCCTAATATCTTCAAGATTTAGTAAATTGAGATAGATGTTCTTGTGGTATACTTCCAGATTTTGGGATGATGAGTATTAAATTTTAGAATGTTATTAATTGATTCGTTAATGAGTTTTAAGTCTTCTCTTCCGCTTTGAATTTCTGTTATTATGTTTGCATGTTGGGGGTTAGATTGGTTAGGTTCGGCTCACATAGCTATGATAAGTGTGGGTGCCAACTCGTTCGACCTCATTTTGGGTCGTGACAAAAGTTGCAAAACAACGTAAAGATAGTCATGTCCCTAGTCTCTCATCAGAAATAAGCACTCACACGATTAATGTTTGTGTTGAAGTAATGATCTTGAATCGATCTAGTATGTGATCTGAATGGTGAAGACGAGAACCTTACATCAGCGAGAAGCATGTATCCTCGCGAACATGTGTTAGCACTAAAAGGTACGCCGAGCATGGAAGGTATGAGTGATACTGAACAATAACATTACTGAATCAAAGAGTCTAAAGGTCAATAACAGGATTTGTAACATAAATCGGGGGGGGGGGATATCTAAAATTATTGTACATGACTAAATTAAAGTCAATGGACAAAGGTTATAATATGAGAAACCTTGAATTAGCTGAACTATATTGTAAAATGGTAAATCCAATAGAATTGAGACTGAAATGTAAGGGGAGCTTACTAATATGACTACGTAAAAGCTAATTCGGTTAGAATGTGAATCTGATAATCAAAAGCCATAGTATCGAGAAGACGTCCAATATCCTATCCACAGATATATAGGCATGTCTGATATGATGAATAATATGATGCGCCACAAAGGGGACTTACATCCTATGGGGCACGTAGTTCTCTCATTGGGTTTAGCTTACACGTCTAGTCTACTCGGGTATTAGGAGATTCTATATTATTAAGCATTAAAATGTTATGATTAAATATTGTAACACTAGATAACTCAAACCTGACATGGGCAACACTGAGGAATTGAACACATTTATATATTGATAATATTCATTAGAAACCGAGGGCTGTTCTTATGTAAAGAAACATGTGTAGTTCAAGAACTAGAAGTTGATATTGCATTAATGGACTCGAATATTTGACTGAATCTAGGCTGCTAATAGTGAAAGGAATGCCACTATTGTAATACGACAATTACTATGAAAAAATTTTGGGGAATATCTTGTACTTTGGGGATCTTGAATTTTGAACTATGAAACCTTGTTTGCAATCTTTCGAAAGGTTTGTGTCGCCTATTCTCCTCTACGTTCTAAGTTTCTTAGTTCTGTGAATGTCTGACTTTGATAAGTTCTTATATGTTTGTAGTCATAAAACTATAACAAAACAACATAGTTTGGTTGAATAGAGCGTAGTTTAATGTGCCAATACAGCTTTAGTAGAGGACCTGAAAACTCTCCTGGCATAAACCGTTTTCGAGGTTAACCGGACAAACTGTCGATTACCTGCATGGGTATGTCTTGTCAATCATCAGTTGCGTGATTGCATGGCTGGTTTCTATGTGTATTATCCACCGATAGCTATCACGCCCTCAAAAATAATGGGTGTGATGGCCCTCGTCTTACTTTCCCAAGACGAATGTCAGCCTAAATGTCACCATTCAAGGAAATTACGGAAATTTATGTTCAACTTAAACATACCTCTCAATCGTGGTGTCATTGTGTAGGCAAGACTCTAAAGTAGTTAGGCACCGAATCAAAAAGAAACCGTCACGCGGTGTCAGAGAAAATATAAATGTCTCTATAGCGACATTTTTGGCTAAGTAGTAACACGATCTTAAATCAAGAGTAAGAATTGGTCGCTGAGATTGACAAACCCAACTAGCTACAATCTCTTCAAGATGCCTTAGAAAGAAGTGATTTACAATATTAAATTGGGCTATTAACCTACAAAAAATATTATAGAAGGCAAGGGGTGAGTTCAAAACCACACCGGTACTCAGCAAGTAAATACGTCTAAACACCGAGCTGGGGAATAAATACGTGGTATATCTGACACGCCCAACGCGAACCTCCACAATTACAACCTGCATAACTTCAGTCTATACCTAACATTCACATTTGCTAAGAACATAATCTACAACAACAACTTAGGACAAATTTATAGATACTCATCACACAACAACACTTTACCAAAATTAGCATATCTCATAAAACACTTCAACAATTACATACGCGGTCTCGTAACAACACTTCTCAACAAATTATATACCGCTCAACAAAAACATTCAAACAAAGTTATCATATCCTCATAACAACTCATGTATTTCATCAATCACAAATTTTGGGTGTCAGAAAGACCATCACAAGATCAGGCAACAGCACAATATCATTTCATCATATGATAAGTAGGTATAATGCAATGAATGCACAATGTCGAGAAGTATAATCTATGTATGTCTGACCTAGTGATACCACAACCCGCTGCGTCCTCCAGTCTGGGACGCAGTGGGACATATCTGTCTCATGGGGGGCAATCTCTGTCGGGCAGCGGCATGAGCGAAAGGAGCCCTCTTAATAATAACCATCATAGGGCGCAAATACGTCACTTGAAATTTAGTATCCATCGGACGCGCCAATCGTCCTTGCTTGAAATGGTAGCATCCTCTTTAGGTACTCCAGTCTTTTCTCATGAATATATACATTTGTCAGGCACCCAATGCTCAGAATAAAATGCAGTGAAAAGGTTCAGCACAAATAATGAGGAGATTGACGGCATTTTCAAACATGCGGCAACAGTTTACAACCAGACACAAACATGAAGTCAGCAACAACATGATTCAACAAGCCTTGCACCGCTTTCTCAACACATCACACATAAACAGCTTATCTTTGTCTTTTGTTATCTCACCTTTTTTTCATCATTAGGAATTATCATGTGACAGTCAACACAGTCACCAATCCCGTTACTCTATCTGACCAAACATATACCACGAGAATAATAATGTGCATTTCATTTCATTACATCTTAACAAGAGGTTAGAAACACTTGCCTCAAAATCATCACGAATTCACATCTGGCGGGAACCATAGCTTCCTCTTCTGTTAAACTTAAAGCAATATCAATGCAATCTAATTCAATCTACATATTCATAATGAGATTTCGGCAATGTTCCAAGCACCTATATTAGCTATAATTCAGTTGCTTCACCTTATGGGGGCTAATTAACATGTTAACCCTCTCATTTTGTCCTCCAAATTTCAAATCTAGGGTTTATTTGTATTGCCCCAATATTATAGTTTACCATAATATTCACATAATACCATATATGTGATAATTTCATTATTTATTTCTATAATTACTAACCCTTCATTTAGCTGGCGTTAATCAAATTGCTTGAGCAGTTTTATTCTCTTCTTTTGTTTTGTGTTTGTCCATAGCTATGTTGTCATTTAGTAGTAGGTTCACACATTAGTATTGATAAGCTTTAAAAGTCTCTTCGTGATATTGTTAGTTTATAGTCTCCTCCCTTACCCTCATATGGTGATTTATGTTAGTCCATCTTAGATTAATAAAGTTAAAAATATTACCTTAGTTTGAATGTCAACATCGGGTCAATGTGTTTTGCTCCCTTTTCTTTTTGCCATTGAGTTTGTTTTGGTTGTATTCATTTCCTCCTTCATGCTTGTCATGGGCTAAGATTTTAAAGTTTCAATTGAATTTCTCCTGTTGTTAAATCTCATCATAAGGGCGTTTATGTTAAGAAAAAAGATACTTAATTTTAGCTTTATCATGACTGAATGATTGAAATAAACAAAGCTCTGGCTCTAATTTTGCTCTTAGCAGTAGTGTTGACCTCAATGAATTTGTTCTTGCTAATTTTTTCAAGTGATAACATTAGATAGGATGACATCTGCCATTAAGCTTTTTTTAATTCGAAATTGAAAATTGTGTTTAATTGTCCTTAGGTCGCAACAATTATTGGCTGTGGCCTCCTTTTCCATGTGATCACTGACCCCCTCTTACCCCCTCCTTTTTTTTTTATAATTTATTATCACCCTCATTTTGCAACGTATAAGGCCAGAAAGTTGATCCTTTAATTGGTGGAAAGAAATTTATAAGGAGTAATAGCGCAAAAAAATTTCAATTATAACCAAATTCAATTCAATCGATGAATTTCGTCAAAAATTAAACAAGAAAATTTGTCTAAATTAATTATGAGCTTCTTATTTTTTGATAAAATAAAATAATTGATAAAATTATAAACTAATTAATTCAAAAATATAAGTATTAATTAACTAAACCAATTAATCAATTATTTAAGTAAAAGTAAAACCTTTTTGAGATAATTTTCGAATATCATAAAATATAATAATTATATAAGAAATTATATAAAAGACATATAAAATTATAAAAAGTGAGAATCTACATAGAATAACTTGCAAACTATTTTTTTTTTGAAAATTTTTAAAATTAATTATTTTTAATCATTTGAAAATGTAGAAGCTTGATGTGTACCCTATATTGTGGAGGTACAAAATTGAGTGTCAATGACTTCTTATTTATTTTGAATTATGAAATTTAAGAACGAAATTCTAATTTAATATACATTAATAATTTATTAATTTCCATTGTAGATCTTTTGCAGAAGTGATTTGACTTTCAAATTTGGACTGTCATATTTTTGTCAAATTTGTTGAACCCATGGTGAAAAAAGTATTAACAGGAGTCAAAAATATTTTTGAAATCATTTGGACTTTATGTTGTGACATATCATATTTTTTTAGCTCGTGAAATATCAATAAATTATGATATCAATTCTTATAATATTTTACGAAGCACCTTCAATTTTTAATTTAATGATATACTCATTTGTGATTTCTTGCATGTGAAAAATTCACAAATTTTAAAATCTATTAATCATTAAATCATTTGATTTTTTATGTATTGTATTAAGATGTAAACATACTTTCAAATAGTAAAATGATTAAGAGAAAATATCAGATAACTTAAAATTTAAATCTACATGATTCCTACTTATCAATTAAATAAAATTTAAAAATTCTTACGCTGGATCTTACTCATCCTATATTGGAATGAAATAAAATGCTAGAAATTATCCTCTTGGACTCCTACTTTTCATATCAATTCTTAAAATAATATCACAAGAAGTTATCATTTCAAAATAAAAAACCCCTTTTATTAACTTCATTAAATTAAATTAAATAAAATCCAAAAATTTACCTCTGAGGTCCTCACTTCTCACTCACCAAATTAAATACTTGAGAAAAGAGGACGAAAAAAATTTAAATATACCTCTTGATCCTACTGTTAAATTAGTTTACCTGTTAATTACCAAATTACACACTTAAGCTATTAAATTAAATTCTTGAGAAATATCACAAGAACTAAATTTGAAAAATTTATCCTCAGGACTCCTGACTCCTCAAAATTTAAATCAGAATCAACCTTAAAAGTTATCCTCATGACGCCTACTCATCAAATTACATTAAATAGAATGCTATAAATAATGACAGAAACTACTAATTGAAATACTGTGGTTTCACAGTATTTTTAATGCTTTTTTCTTTAAGTTTAGTGTGTGTCCAAAAGTCTTTTTGTATTAATTTTTATTTAAGTTTCTCTTTATTTGCAGGAAATCCCATCTAAAGATGAATGCAGATGTTTTTGAGCAAGAAATACAGAAAAGTTACCACCTATGGAGTTTGTGACGGTCCGTCGTGCCTGTGATGGTCCACTAGGTTGAACCGTAGTGAAGCTGTTGAAGGAAGATGAGGAAGTCTGACTAAGTGTGGGGTTACAAAGTGCATGACGTACCGTCATAGCCATGACGTTTGGTCCTGCTGGTTCATCGGATGATCAGAGAAGTAGTCCCAATACCCAAATTCCAAGGGTTTAAGTGTTATGGAATGGAGAACCTCGATGGACCGTTGTGCCTGTGACTATCCATCATTCCTGCCGTCGAGGGTAAAGAAGAAGAAGAATTTGCAAAGTATGGGACGAAGGAGTCCATGATGGCCTGTCGTGACCATGACGACCTGTCGCGAGGTCCGTCAACCCAACCACTTTTTTACAGATTTTCTGCAAGTAGAGTGCTTCTTTTATTAGGTTTTTGTTTTTTATAAATAGTTCAAAAAACCTCGTTTTTGGGGTTAGACTCTTAGTTATTAGACACTTTTATGTGAGATTCTTTGTTAGTAGATTATTTTGGATATTAGACTTTGGATTGTTACACTTTTCTCTAGAGTTGATTGTTGCTGATTTTGTCGATTAATCAAGTAAATTTCTGGATTTTTATTCTTTCTCATTGAAGTAAGTGCATAAATTCTTAATATGATATATATGAATATTGTGATTATCAGTAGCGGGTAACTTAATTTCCAAAGTAGGGTAGGTGTGGGAACCATAGGAGAATAAGAGGAGGGGTAAAACCTAACTAAAATAAACAATTTTAGATCGAGTTCTGAATGTATTGATAAGTTCTTTTGCTTAGAAGTCGTTTTAACGGATGATCCAATGTTAGGAAAACTCGCAATCCATGCCTACTGGCGATCAAGGAGGTAGATAATAGGATAAAGGAATTATCAACTAGATTTAGTGTATACTATCTATAATCGGGGCTCGTATTGATTGGGTACGAAGTAAACTCAGTCAAATATCGACTACAGTGGCTTAATATGAGTAAGGTAAGGGTTAGTATAGCAACAGGAGTAGCCGGAACAAGGTGCGGAATGAAAATTTTGTCTAGATGCCGGACCCAGTTTTAAGAAAAAATAACTTATCACTTTGCATTGCAAAGATTCCCGATGAAAGAGATTGTTATAGTCCGCATATCAAGTTAGGAAACCTGTGGGTAACACGTAACTGTAAGACTTATTAATTTGATTAAACTCAGCATTTCGAATCTGTGAGTTATCTACCTTTAATTTAGCTAGTTATTTTCATTCATTAGATATAAAAATCCCCTTTTTATGGTGTATTTGCTTTCTACGAAAATTAATTGACGAATAAAGTTAATAATAGAATTGAAGTTAAGACTGAACTTATTATCTGCGTGGGAACGATCCGTAACCTCTATGTAATTAGGTTCGTTTCTTGATACGGACCACTTTACTTCTTATTTGAGAATGAAGTTTGAGCGTATAACTAATCCTCCCTAGGATCTACTCAGGGAGACATAATGTAGTACTTACAATCTTTGGAAAATGTCTATCTAAAAATTGTTCATTCGGCTTAGCTTCCAATCCTCTTCTCATTTGCATTATCAAACAAAACAAGATTTACAATGATCAGTTGAAAGGTACCATGAGATGCTCAGCGGGGAAGGGCAAATGTGAGAATTTTTTTGCTGACTCGAGGAATAGTCGTCAATAATAAGACTGACAAATTTGATGGATTTAGGATCATCGAAGTTGCAAGGACGCTCATGACAAATGTTTACTTTGTAAATATTCCAAAAATTGTTACGACAGAGAGTACCCCTTGTCTTAACGGGAGTCTTGTCCTTGAAGAGGCCCTTGGACAAGCCCTCGATACATCATTGCACCCTAGATAGAATAAAAAGCGGAAAAAAAAAATTAAGATTTTTGTTTGAATTTCAATTTCACTTCAGATATCAAAATAGAAATCGTAATGTCTCAACATAACCATCTAAAACATAACAATACAACGATTTGAGACTAGCCCTTACATCATTACACAAACATCCTAAATAGGAAATATGAAACTAGAATTGATCTGCGTCCTCGGAATTGAGGACTCACCAACTGGAAGATATCAATCCAATTCTTAATATGGAGTGATCTCTTTCAAATGGCCCGAACTAAACTTTGTTGTAAGAAAATAAAAGATAAGATATTATAGTGCAAAAATCAACTAGTATGGGAACATATGCTATAAATAATTTGAAAAACATGTACAGGGACATTTTGTTATAAGCATGACAATGAAACTTTAACTCGATCGTGCAAATTCCAAGAAACATATAAAGTCATGTCACAACAACACTAAGACATATCAGTTCATGTTCAAGAATAACCTCATAACACTCAAAAACCAAAACAACTTGCATGTTAGAGTTATTTCATCCAATACATCATAATACCGTACTTCATATCCCAAAGTAGTGTCTACTAGAGAATGTGTATGTGAAGCCCAATCACCCAATAAAACTAAGAAACTCGCCAATAGCCATACACTTGTATTACCTCATACATCAGTAACAAAATTAGTCGACATCATGCCAAATAATAACATCAAATCATGTCTCATTCAAGTTGAAACCCACATACTTATATCTAATGAGAGCACAAAATTAGCATTTCTATATATATAGATATTAACGATATTTATATATATATATATATATAATAATTATATATATATACACACACATAAAGAACCCACAGATAGACCCTCAAGGTCCCACTTGTGACAATTGAATATGTAAAGCCCATACCCCGACCTACACTAGTAATACCTCTTATTAGTCATTGTTAATGTTCTCCTTTATTACTCAATTCATTCTAGTAAAATTCGGGAAAAAAGGAAAAATCACCCAATTGGACATGAGACCATATGAGGCTAAACATAGGAATCGGTTGTTCAACCCCTTATACGAATGGAGGAATCTACTTTCCAAGGTAGGACATATTACATGATAATAATATGTGAGGTGGATCCCACTAGCTAAGGCTCCTATGGGGCAACAGTTAAGGAAACTCGGAGGTTGTACAGAAACCCTCTTTATGCGAATTCACATTATTAGTTTCAACTCATGAGAACATGGGTGAACCTACCTTCATTTTTGGAAGGGATAACCTCTCATTAAAAAGTTCACTTATTGGTGTCTACACTAATTCAGTTTTTGAAGATCGTGTAAGGGGGTCTCCCTTAGCATTATTTATAACATAGGGAGAGTAAATTTAACCCCTAATATTACTATCATTATCTCATAGGTTCTGGAGAGATAAGTCATTTCATCAATCAACCAAACCATCATGTGAGAACTATTACCTCAAAAACATAATAACAAGATGATATGGGGAATTACCTTACCAGGTCCATCATAGGACCAACCTCTCATATCTCACAACCATCGTATTAATTGGCATGGAAACATACATTATAACTTTATCATGAATACTTCACTTGAGCATCATTACAGAGGCTAGACAATATTACTAAATCGAGTGTTCATGACGTGAAGGTCTTACCAATGGCGGCTTTAAGGAAACCATTCAAGACTCACCCCAAATCAATGATATTTACTCACAAAAAGTTAATCTCGTCATCATACAATAGTCATTTATGCAAAGAGACACTCAATTACATCACCTCAAACTATAATTCAACCTAATTCAAGATTAGGGTTAGGAGAAGCGGGATATATGATGTCTTTAATGAATCGGTCAAAAACCTAGGTAATACATCAATTCACTCCTAACTGGGCTAGAATCGATCATTTTATTATAAAATCTAGACCAAATAGTCAAGTTTAAGGTAACCCATGAATTTGAGAAAACTAATATTTGGAAGACATGAATTCAATTTGAACGGAACCTCTTTGCGGAGGAAAGGCGTCCCAAGATGTGAAGAGTGTTTCCCACATAAATATTCATCCTTGAAATTTTTGAAGGAAAGATTTTTTCTTGAAAGCCCTATAGAAAGTTGATCTTCTCGTTTAATGGGGTCTTGAGTTGAGAGAGAGTTTAGGAGAGAGTAAGAGTCCTTGGTGGGTTTCGGGTAGCATCTGAAGTGGGAAGACTGTTATTTATGTGTGAACATCCATCGTATACCGAAAATAACTAATTGAGAACCGACCCTTTAGTCAAAGGGTAGAATTTACTATACCACTGTGTTGGACGTTCATTAACAGACGACAGACAACCAACCACGCCCAGCATTGACGACTTGTTCTTGTTGTCCTGGTTTGTGCAAAGACTGTCCAAATGGAGACAGTCCAAAATTCATGTGCGGAATCACGACCCACCATTGACGGGGTGTGATTGTGATTCATTGACGGGCTTCAGTTCCACTATTACTGGTTGCCGTTTTTTGACAACTTTCGGGTCAATTGTTTGGGTCCTCCTCGAGGGCCATTAGATACACTTGGTGAGTCGTACTCAGACGTTTTGACCCTAAACATGCATTAATATTTACTTTAAGAAATTCTACAAGATTTACCCTCATATGACTCTTCATACTACTTACAAGCCTTAAAGACACATTAGATCATTTTCACTAGTCTTTGGACGTCATGGTCGTTTCTTAATGTTTAGGATTTAGTACTTCCAAATCAAGTTAATTACATTCATTTAAGTATGGAATACCATTTTAATCATTACTTATTAGGTGAGGCTCTAGTCTAGGTCACTGACTTACCAAGGTATAACAAAAATAAATGGTCATCAAGTTGTTCTTGGAATCAATTTACTATATAAATTTGTAAGAATCTTAACAATTTACTCGATACAATTATTTAAATCATAAGCTAGTTACTTTTATGGCTTATCCATGAGATTTAAGCAAGTTAGCAATTTATACTCAGTTGCTCATTTTAATACCATGATAAAGTTATGATAAAAGTAATTCACTTGTCTTGAGCCCTCTAGAAAGATTTAAATTTGTTTGTGCCAAACTATTTTCATGAAACACTCATATTAATTGTGAAAGCATCAATCATACTTCAATGAGACAACATGTACAAAGGGTTAGACAAAAAATTACTACAAAGAGTGTTCATGACAATTGCAGGTCTTACCAATGACTTCAACGAAATATTCAACACTTAAACCCCAAAATCAACGATATTTTTTCAAAATTCCAATAATGTAATAATCATATATAATAGTCAATTATGCAAGTGAGTAAACACTAATTACATCATCTCTAATCATAATCAACTAATTCAAGTGTTAGGGATAGGAGACGAGCGAATCAGGGGTCTTTACGAATTAGTAAAAAAACCTAGTTAATACATTAATTGCTCATATAAAAATTATAATATTCATAATTTATCAACTATATAGTAATGTTAAGGTAAACCATGAATTTGAGCAAAATCTAGATATTGAAGAGTTGATTCAATTTTAAGGAACGTCTTGGGGAAAGAAGTCCCAAGAGTGAAGAGTTACAATACCTTAACAAACCTTAGATATTTGTGAAGTAAATTCTTGTTATTGAAGCCTTAGAGAATGCTTGATATTCTTTTTCAATTTGGTCTTGAGTTGAGTGAGAATTCTAGAGTGAAATGAGAGTGGTTTGGGGTTTAGGGATTATGAAGTGGGACGACTTATTTTATGTGTTAAAATATCTTTATGTACCTAAAAAACTTATTAGAACCGAACTTTTATTTAAATTTCAAAGGGTTTGAATTTACGGAACCACCCTTGGCTTGGCCGTGCCTTGCACCAGATAGCAAACACCAAACGACGACCACCATTGACAGATCATCAATGCATTGACGACTCATTCTGGATGTCCGTGGTTTTTTTCAGAGAATTAAAATGGATCCAAGTTCCACAATTCTAAGTGTCGATTCACAACCTCTACTGACGGATTGCACTCATAACTTGCTTGTTGTTTTTGACTGCATTTGGTTCAATGTTTAGGTCCTCTTCGAAGGCCCCTAGAATTGTCCTTTCGGAGTCGTACCCAGTCGTTTTGACCCTAAACATGCACTAATATGTACCCTAAGCTTTTTAAAAAGATTTAACCCTCATACGACTCTTCCAGCCACTTGGAAGACCTAAATGCACAGTAGATCATTTTACAAATAAAGTCAATTACATTCATTTAGGTTTAGAAAAATCATTTTAATAATTATTCGTTAGGTGAGACTCTTGTCTAGGTTTTGGATATCAGAGGTATAACAATATCCTCCCTTGAGGAACATTCGTCCTCGAATAACACTTTAAACATCTTTTGGAAACTATGACTCAAGACTATAATACAAACACATGATACACAATGATAAATTCAATAACAAAGGAGGAACCATTCACTCCATTCTTAAACACAACAATTTGTAATTATGAGGTAGAAACTAAGTCAACCACCAATTATGCACACACTTTATAATTTTACATCATGCAAGCTCCAATGTCCTTCTTATTCTCATATAGCTGAACATATTCTTCAAGGATCCAAGGTACGATTTCATCATTTTACACTTGAACAATTTCACAATAATAAATATCACATAAACTCACATAACAACCTACAATCACGTGTCACAAGCTATGGAAAAAACATATAATTCAGACACATAGTAACATGAATTTATCAAGAGCATGAATAATCAAGGGAAATCATCAAAGTGAAATAAAATTATGACCCTATAGACACAACACAAGAAGGAAATTCTAAGCTCAAACGTGACTAGGGGAGAGGAAGGAAAAAAGTTGCGGATAGTCGGAAACATCACATCAACATCGGGCCTTACAAGGTAGCATTTCCACAAGATGCTTTTTCCAAAGAACACTTTACGAAGCTACTTCATTATTCCTTAACATTCACTTGAAGGTATGAAATTTCAACGAAACCTCTTCGTACGAAAAGGTTAAGGCATCAACTCTAAGCCTCTAGAGGAAGGATAGACAATGGTCACCAGAGCACTTTTTAAAGAATTGCACATGGAACACCGGATGAATAAGGCAACTCAATAGTAATTTCATCATAGGAAACACATCCGGGCATTTCAACACTGATAAGACCCAACATACCAGGGACTAAGTTCCTATTTTAGACGAAACCTGATCATCCCTTTCAGGTTGATATCCTTCAAACTAGAATAAGTCTCCTACCATAAACATTCAAGGTCCATCTTCTATATAGGGTTATGATTTTACCCATCTGTGGGGAATCTTCAATATATCCATATGTGTCATAAGTCTCCACATCCTCATAGATTGCTTCAGGACCTATTTCAGGAAGTCACGACATCAAAACCGCCCAATTGGAGATTTACAGCTCCTCCCATTACAGGGCCCAACGAGTTCCAGAGATTTTTACGGGATAGTTGAGTGATAGCTATTACTGTAGGCAAATTAAAGTCAAGGTTAAGAAGTATTCATGCCGTTTGAAGTCAATGAAAACTTCCCACCAATATATTCCTAAGTATTGGATGGTTGTTCCGCCAAACAATCAGTTTGTAGATTGAAATGCAGTATCTATAGTTTAACTTTTTAACCTAGCCCAATTTGGAAGCTTTCCAAAAATGAGAAGTAAATTGGGGACCTCTATCCGAAATGATAAAAAGAGAACCCATGCATTTCTTCATTATCTCCCTCAAAGATACAACTTATAAAAATTATTCCACCGAATAGTCACGCTTCGACGGGAATAAATGGGCTGATTTGGTCTCAAAACTACCATAATACCAAATTGAACAATTTACTTCGGGTGCAAAGGCAAAACCACAACGAATTCCATGTTGACATCTTTCCCACTTCCAAGTAGGGAATTAGTTTATATCTTAATTCACCCTCCTGTATTTAATGGTCGGCCTGTGATTGCTGACAACTAGGAAATTTTGGCCACAAATTTCCGCATGTTCCCCTCAAACATTCCAACAATAGATCTCTATAGGATCATGATACATTAGGTGGGAAAAAAACGAAGAATGGAATATCGGGAACCAGAGATGATACAAATTGTATTCTTAGGTCTACACATCCCGAAAACACAATACCCCTTTTTGGTACTAAGTACCTCATCCCCCTTTGGAAAAAGGACTCTTTAGATTTATAAGAACCGATTCCTTTTAAACTCCATCAATAGAGGTATAAGGTTTTTGCTTAGGATTTCAGTCGTCATTAAAAGATGATTAGGAGGTTCGATGAACCATGGAAACCCATTATGGAGAAACACTTCAAATCGGAACACCCAAAGGGGACAATCTGTGCACATGTTTTACTAACTTTTTCGTACCTTCGGGGAACATATGCTCCCATACCCATAGAAACATTCGTGTCAAAAACATCGCAACACTTGGATTTCTCGGGGTGTAAAGGACACTAATATAATAATCTTTCAAGAAGTTGTAAGCAACTTGTTGTAGAGATTTTAGCTTTTTGAGGTGAACACCTAATAGAGGAGCTTATTGATTGGTAAATTCATCTACATGCACTCCATATATGTAATGCCTCCATATTTTCAAAGCAAACACTACGACCTCTAGTTCAAGATCATTAGTTGGATAATTCTTCTCATGTACATTGAGTTGTCTAGAGGAATATGCTATAACATTACCGTATTAAATGAGGATACAACCCAAACCTACTCAAGAAGCTTCATAATATACTACAAACCCTTCAATGCCCTCTGGTAAGGTCAACTCCAGAATGGAGGCAAGCTTATCTTTCATTTTTTAGAAGAGTTTTTCACAAGCTTTCTTCCATTTAAACTTAACTTTCTTTTGGGTTAAGGAAGTTAATGGACAAGCGATAGATGCATATTAAATAAAAAATCTCCTATAATGCCCGAATAATCCCAAGAAACTTTGAACATCGATGGGAGTAAAAATCTAGTCCAATTCCTAACCGCCTCAGTCTTCTTCAGATCAACCTCAATACACACACTAGATACAATACGACCAAGAAAAGCCACTGATCTTAGCCAAAAATTCCACTTACAATTTAGCAAAGAGTTTTTTCTCCTTAAGGACGTAATACTTCTCTCTTAAATAACCTAGTGTTCATTATCACTCTTGGAATAAACCACACCATCATCGAATAATATAATTACAAGAATCAAGATTAATCACAACACCTATACATGAGGTCCATTGAAAGCCGGCCAGGAAGTGCATAGGTTAGACTAGAAGCCATAACTAGGAACTCATAAGGAACATATTCTATTTCGAAAGCCGTGGTTTAGGGAAGTCATACTCCTCTAACTCTAACTTGATGATTCCCCTGACATCAAATCAATTACTAAAAAAAACTCGTCCCTAGGAGGGAAACCAACCATGATTCTAGGGAGAGGTAATTATTCTTAATAGTAATCTTGTTCAATTGTCGATAGTCAATACACATTTTGGAGAGACCATCTTTCTTATCACCAAAACTATAGCGAGCCACCCCAATGGAGATACACTTGTTTATTAAAACCTTTTCTAGGAAATCCTTAGTTGAGCCTTTCATCTTCAACTTAGCGCGAGCCATTAAGTTTTGGGAATTGATATGGGTGAGTATTTGACATCTAACTATGACAAAAATCTATTTCTCCGTTGGGAGTAATTTTGGGTAAATTTATCGGGGAAAGAGTTTTCTAGAAATTCCTTCATTGGGAACTGACTCTAAAGGAGGGAAGCACCCGAACGCAAGGTACTTGAACCTCACATATGAGAGCGACATCCCTTAGAAATCATGTTATATGCTTTAGGACATGAAATTAGTCGACCCTAGGATTGCGTTTCTCCACCTTCCATTTCTTAAAACCAGACTAATTAGTAAACTGGAATTTAACGACGCCAGTTCTACAATCAAGTTTTAGCAAAACAAAATGCACACCAATCCATTCACAATATGAAATCGAAGTCCAATCATTTAAATTCTACCAAATCAACCAATGTAACTCTAATGACAAAATATGGAACAACTCCTATAGATCCGTTTAGCAACAAAGGAGTCAACCACCCGGGTAGAAACAAAAAAGGTTCAAAACGAACATCGGGTGTAGCACATCAAACTCATAGACATTAAGGAGTTCATGAAAGATTAAAGTGGGCCCAGGATTCTAAGGACTCCATAAAATCAATGAAATTAATTGCCCCCCCCCCCCCCAAAGATACCAGTACAACATTTGGAGATTGTCTGATCACCCTAGCTTTGAGAGACATAGAAAGGTGTCTTCTTATAAGAATAGAAATTAAGACCACTGGCTTGGCATTTATATCTATCTTCTGAGGTCTTGGACATTGCGACAATCTTAACCATGGTGACAACTCTTCCCACACCAAAACAATATCCTGTCCCTTAAACAATTTTAACCACATTGAATTTTTCAATATTTGGACATTATGGGTTCTCAGTTGATTAGAGACACCACCTTTTCCCCCTTTAGGACCTAGGGTTAGGACAACCGATACTTCGAGCCTTTGAGACATTGGAGGAATTAGTTGGAGATCTTTTCTAAACTCGGGTTCGTCTTGAGATTTTCACAATTTAACCTTAGAAGTACCTCATCAAAGGGCCTTGCCCTATTTATTTTTTTCCTAATTCTCCCTCTTAAGCCTACTCTCTTCAACTGTAGAGCAGAACCCCATTCAAACGAGATAAATCTATGTCAAGTTTTGAGAGCATTGCGTGCGATACTCTTCCATAGATCATCAAACACACCGTGACCAAATGACTGATTTTATCCCTCAGGTTAGTCACTAAAAAAGAGGCATATTACACAAATTAGTGAATTTCAAAAGAATATCTGAACACTTCATTATTCTTGACGAAGGTTGATGAAATCCTCAACTTTTCTCTACATATGTTTCCCTTGGAAGGAGCCTATCAGAATTTCCATCCTAAAGACCATTCTCAACGATCTATTGTCCTCCATTGAGTCTACCAATTAGGTCAACATCTTTGTAGTTGGGATAAGCGGTTAGCTCGTCCTTTAAGATTTGAACTTACCCTACAGCAACAACATCTTATGAAAAACTAATCTAGATAAGTCTGAGGATCTTATTTACCTTAGGATCCGAAAGAACATGGGATTGGTTCTCCAGTGAAGTATCTTAAATGTGAAGCATGGTACTAGCATTTTGGTTCACATGGGGTTGCACATACCATTGTCTGGGTATCGCCATAGACCTGAGATCGAGTATTTATGACTCGAGATTTAGTAGTCATTGACTAAGTTAGTTTAAGAAAGGCCACTAGAGGAACATGGTTTGATGGAGGATCTTGATTGCTTGGGGAGGAACTCCTGCAATTTGCAATCTCCTCTTGACTCTCATGCGGATCCTTTAGTAGTCATAACCAATATCCGCAATAAAAAGATTGAACAAAAGACACATGGAGTTGAGACCTAGATGCACGACTTAATCATACTAAAGAATAAGAATTCACATTGCATCACACGCCTCTCATTCATATGTGTAAGCGCTTCACAATCAGAACAGACTCTATGTTCACATGTTTTGGAGCGGAATCCTAAGTTTTATTAACATCATGTTCCATACCAAGTTTTTATGACCGGAAGTGTACTCCCCTGTCGTAAAGCGTCGGCTTGGCGAAGAGGGCCTTAGGACAAGCCCGAGATAAATATGGCATTATGGAATAGTATAATAGAGGAAAATTTAAAGCTTTTTAATTGCAGTTAACTTAACTTCACATATATCAAAGAGCATATATTAATGGTGTAATCACATGACTCTCTAAACATAAGAGTACACGATTTGGGACAGAGCCCTAAAACATCATTACAAAAAGTTCTTATAATAGAAATTCACAAAAAATCTTGAATAAGGAACTATAGTATTGACTCAACAAACTTGGGGGATAGAAATCAAAAGTTGCTCAAGAAAGGAGTGGTGATATCTTTCCAATGGCCCGACGAACCCACACTCTGTGTAGAAAATAGAAGAGATATGAGTTAGAACAAGACAATTTACTACGTATGGATAACATATGCAAGGAAATAATTTGAAAACATGCATAAAGGGAATTTTTTTATAGCATTCCAAGTAAAACTTTGAAAGCCTTCTGCACATTCACAAGAATATATATAAGTCTATGGAAACATAATATAAAACATATTTTGTCATGTTCAAGCATAACCTTATAATAATATTCATATGAACCTTTCATGTTTAGAGTATTCATCAATACATTAATAATACTTGACTCATAAGACCCAAGAAAAGTAGAATCGTGAAACATTTATGTTGCAAAACTTCTAAAACCCCACATAAACTAAATAAATAGAGAAAGAGACCATAAGCATTGTCTTACAGAGACATCAACAATATAGTAAATGATCATGATAATGATTATAGATCAAATAATGTCTATCCAGGAAACCAACTCCTTAAATAAAATGAGACCAACATCCTGGCATTCAATGATATATATATATATATATATCTATAATATATAATATATGTGTGGGTGTGTGTGTGTGTGTGTGTGTGTGTGTTTATATCTGTACAAAAAGAACCCACCATAGAACTCCCCTTAAGGTACACCTGTGCAATGTATAGGTAAAGTTCTATACCCTTACCTAAACTAAGTAATATCTTTTAACTAGTCCTACTTAGTGTCCGTCTCATTACTTTCATTCATTCTTTTTAACATTCGAGAAACTTCTCCATAATAAACATAAGATCTTGTGAGCTAAACATGGAATCCAGTGTCAACCCCTCACACTGAATGGAGGGCATCCTGCTTGCCAAGGTAGGACATGTACATGATAATAACATCTAGGTGGAATAACTAGCTAAGGTTCCTATGGGGGCACATAGTTAAGGAACAAGGATATTGTTACTAAAAACCCTCTTTATGCCAATTCGCATTGTAGTTTCTACCTCATGAGAACATTGGGTAAACCTACATTCCTTTTTGGAAGGGACACCTTTTATTGTCAAGTTCACTCGGGTTAAGCTAAATTCCCTTTTTGAATTATCTTTTAAGTCTTCCTTAGAATTAATTCATAACTCAGGTCTTACGAATTTAAACCCTCGTATAACATGTTCATAGCTCACAGGTTCTAGGATGAGAAATTCTTTCATCACAATCCAACATCATGTTAGAACATTACCTTGTAATATAGTAATAAGATGCACATGGGAATTACCTTCAACCCCTTAGTATAGTAAACCTATCATCATATCACAACTATCACAGTCATAGCATGATCAATAGCACTATACGTCATCATTATTATCAATGAGAAAATTTATGAAGGCAGACCAACATTACTAAATTAGAGTGTTAAGTGACCTTGAAGGTTTTGTATACCGACTTGCTCTTACCAATTGCCTCGAAGGACACATTCAAGAAATTCATCACCAACAATGTATTTGTACCAGTAATCAATCATCATCATCATAAAATAGTCAATTATTCAAAGATACAGTCAATTACATCACCTCAAATTATTAATAAACCTAATTCAAGATTAGGGTTAGGAGAAGAGGGACATTCATGGGTCATTAAGGAATTCGGTAAAAAACATAAGGTGATACATCAATTCACTCATAAACATTCATAATCTATTATTTACTAATAAAATGTAGACCAAATAGTCAAGTTTAAGGGTATCCCATGAATTTGTGAAAACCTAGATATTTTGAAGAACATTGAAATTCAATTTGAAGGAACCTCTTGGGGATAAGAGTTCCAAGAGTGAAGAGTTCATATACCCTATCAATTCTTTGAATTTTTTTAAGGAAAGACTTTTTCTTGAAGCCCTATCTCAATATCAATCTTCTTTTTCAATGGGTTTTCTAGTTGAGAGAGAGTTCTAGAGAGAAGTGAGAGTCTTTGTGGGTTTTCGGATTATGAAGTGGGAGGACATATTTTATGTGATAAAATCCCTTAATGGACCTTAAATAAATAATTAGAACCGACTCTTTATTCAAGGGTATAATTTACCAAACTACTCTTGGCTTGGGCGTGCCTTGCACAAGACGGTAGCCTCCAAACTACTCCCACCATCGATGGATCATCCATGCGTTGACGACTCGTTTTGGCTGTCCATGGTTTTTTTTCCAGAGACTGGCCAAATAGAGACATGTACCAAAATTCTAAGTGTGGACTCACAAACACCATTGACGGGGCGTGCGTTCATTGACGGGGCCTCAATTGCACTCCTGACTTGCTTGCTGTTTTTTGACAGCTTTTCTGTCAATTGTTTGGGTCCTCCTCGTGGATCATTAGGTCAACTTGGTAAGTCATACCCGTACGTTTTGAACCTAAACATGCACTAATATGTACTCTAATACTTTCTACGAGATTTAACCTCCATATGACTCTTCAATCTTCTTAAAAGATCTAAAGACACACTAGATCATTTTCACTAGTCTCTGGATGTCATGGTGTTTCTTGATGTTTAGGATTTAGTACTTACAAATCAAGTTAATTACATTTATTTAGGTCTGGAATACCATTTTAATCACTATTCATTAGGTGAGGCTCTAGCCTAGGTCACTGGATTTCCAAGGAATAACAAAAATAGATTGGTCAAGGATCATATTTACTAATATAAATCTTCTAAGAATCTTAGAAATTTTACTCGAACAATTCTTTAAAGCCTAAGCAATACATTTTATGTCTTATCCCTAAATTTAAGAATGTTTGCAATTTTATACTTATTGATCTGTGTAATTCCATTGATAAAGTTATTATAAAAATTATTTCAATTGTCTTGACTTCTTTAGAAAAGATTTAATTTGTTTGTGCGAAACTAGTTTCATGAAAACTCGTCTAACTTGTGAAGATATTTTTCTTGTTCAAGATGTTTATTATATTGAAGTTTACAAAAGGAAGAAAAGGAAGTTGATGCTTAAAACTTGAAAAAAACTTTTGATCAGATTAAATGGTCCTTTGCTTATACAGAGTTTGTGAGATTGTTGAGTTAAATACCATCCTTTATTGCATACTTAGGTTAGGAAAAGCATGAGTAAACCAAGAGTTAGATTAAGATGATAAAATACAATAATGATATTCTGAGTAATATATATAATATAAATTTAAACGGTGAATACACGACATCGTTTAGGAAATTATAGCTTTAAATTTAAACAAAATGAGTAGTCATGTGAATAATACTATTAGTATCCATAATTTATTAGATAAAAAAAATTATTGTGTGAAATTTACAACAGATATTTAATTAATTTTGAAAACATCATTGTTGTATGGGAGCATGAGGGTCATTAGGAGGTTTCAGCATATTATGGAAGTATACCGGTTTCACATTGTTTTGCTAACCTTTCCTCAAATTTTTCTGCTTGTTTAATTTAAATCTCTTTATTTAATTGGTGATTTTTGTTCCTTTGAAAAAGTCGAAAGCCAATTTCACATTGTTTTGCTAAACTTTCCTCAAATTTCTGCTTGTTTAATTCAAATTTCTTTATTTGATTGATGATTTGTGTTCCTTAGAAAAAAATCAAAAGCTTAATAGGTGACATAATATGTCACATAATCATTGAGGCATCATAAAATTAATATTGTTCGGTCAATTACTTCCTTTGAAAGCAAATACAATAAATGGGGTTTTTCTATTTCTAAATAAATAAAAATAACTAGAGAAATTTAAAGAGACACTTAAACAAACATCGAATGTGGAGTTTAATCAATTAATCAAAGGTACACTAGGGTTACGGTGTCCCCACATAGTTCATAATGATTAATTCTAAACGATAAACAATTCTTTCCAAGGATCTGGCATTGCAAAGTGAAAGTATGTATTTCTACATCCCTTGGTCGCATAGAGAAAATTTCACTCGCAACCTTGGCCCTCAAGTGTGTTTCTAATACTAACCTTACATTTACTTATTAAGCATCGTATTTATATTGACTAGTGTTATTACCTCATACCAATCAATACTAGCCTATTAGATAGTATACAGTAAATCTTATGTTGATAGTTATTTTTTGATATTATCTACCTCTTGGGCATTGGCAAGTAGCATTAAGGCGAGTTTACGTTGGACATCGTTAAAAAGATTCTAGCGAAAGAATTATAAATACATGGAAGTCACTATTCTAGAATCGTTATTTAGTTTGGCTTTAACCTTCATTTTTTGCCAGGTTCCCACAACCCTTAGTATAGCGTCTTTAGTCTACCGCATAGTACATAATCACAATATTCAAATATATGTATAAGAATTCAATGTACTTACGTCAATGTAGAAAAGAAAGAGTAAAATTGAAGTTCGCTTGATTAAAAACAAAAAAAAATCAGCAAACAAATCAATTCAAAGAATCTACAAAATAATCAGAGAACCTACCAATAATCAAGGGCCTAACAAAATAATCCATAGTCTAACCTCAAAAATGATGTTTTTCAAACTATTTATAGAAAATAAAAAACGTAATCAAACAAGGATTCTATTTGCTTGAAATCTGTCAAAACGCGGCTAGGTCGACGGACCTTGCGA
The DNA here is from genome assembly GCA_027704765.1 of Solanum habrochaites. Lineage (NCBI taxonomy): Eukaryota > Viridiplantae > Streptophyta > Magnoliopsida > Solanales > Solanaceae > Solanum > Solanum habrochaites. Next base: position 54,019,482 of record JAKWJA010002500.1, read on the forward strand.
CGGATCGTTATGGTCACGACGGACCGTCATGGACTCCGTCGTCCCATACTTGTGCAATTTCTTATGATGATTTATTCATCACCCTTGACAACAAGTGTGACGGATCGTCATAGCCACAACGGTCCGTCGACGGTCTCCGTTCCAAAACACTTGAACTCTTGTAATATGGGTACTGGGACTACTTTTCTGAACTTCATGACGAACATGCATGACTGACCGTCATGGAGACGACTGACCGTCATAAGCTCCGTAACCCCACACTTGGTCAGACTTCCCCATCTTCCTTTAGCAGCTGCACTACGCTGCCACCTATGGAACGTCGCAAGCATGACAGACCGTCATAAGCTTTGTAGGTGGTCTCTTCTATATTTCTTCACTCAAAAACGTCCGTATTCATCTTTGGACAGATTTCCTGCAAATAAGGAGAAAAAGTATATAAAAATACGACAAAAAGGTTTTTTGGACACACTTAACATAGGAATAGGAAAAAGTGTAAGAATACGTGAAACCACGGTATATCAACACCCTCAACTAATTTCATTGGTATCGCTCAACAAGGACGCACATGACTCATGCAAATATCTTGACGAATAGGATCCATGTTTTATTCCTTGCAATCATTGGCTATTAATCTCGATTAATCTTATGAAGTTATGCATACTATCCCTAAGAGGCTTGAATATGGTGGAAATCAGACCTGACACAGAATAATAGCACTAACACCACCTCTTCAATTTGATCACCGAGGTGCTAACATTTCGGTAATGCAATCTAGTGGCCTCATTTCAAACAAATCCTCATTTTCACCATTTTCAGTTGAGTATAAGGCTTTACTTATAACACTCACTCTCAGAAACAAAGGCACCATTAATTCACACCATTGCCATTAGCTTTTCCCTTATTTTCACGTCTTTATGTTCGCGTCTACAACCCTTAGGATCACGATAGGACTTTCTTAGCTTTGTACCATAGATCAGGGTCAGGTAGGTAGGTAGAGTATAGTAGGTATACTTTAGTGACTTTTTGCCTCCTTGAACCTATCAGCTAACCAGTACCATTTCTATCATTTTATTGGGCCTTGTGTCCCATCTTCTTTCACTTGTATTTCCCGCCGTGTTTTCATTGTGGAAAGTGAAACTTGCTCTCTTTTCTTGCTTGTATTTTGTTTTTACTTCTTACACAATATTTATGAGTCACTTTACTTTGTTCGTCTCCTCTTTGTGTTGTTCAACCAACTTTCCAGACCTTCCTCATAATAGCACCCTCAACTCAAGGCTTGACATGACAAAGTTACACAATACCCAAAGTTGGGGTCAGGGCCATAAAAAGAAATGTTGTTTACTTCTATCCACCCTCCAACTTATGCTTTTGACATACAGCTGAGGTGCCACATGTCCCAGGCGGGACCAGGGCCGAACAATTATTCCCAAAAAGATCAGTTCGGGTGAATGAAAAAGAAAGGTTCTAATTTTAAGCTTAGGATCATTCGATCAAAAAAGGATAAATTTCATTTGGTTCTCTTTTATTTAGGCTAAAAATGGGCTAGATTGAATAAGGCCTATCATCCGTCCTAATGGTCTAGACAGCTTACTGTTTAAGCAGATTAACTAGGCAAGTTGTCGTAGTACAAATTAGTGGACTGATTCAAATCTTCCTCATACTCACTTGACATCTATCACTCTACCAGATTATCAAAATACCACGTTCGAATTTAGACTAGTGGTTAATAAAGTGGTGTTGTACCTCTATGAATTCTAGAGCAAACAGTTATCATTTTTATGCCTAGTCATGCAAACATTTTCCATTTTATCAGATATCATTTTAGCCTCATGTCCAGAATAAACTATTTGTACACGAGATATAAGGCAATGCCGGTTCAACAGAAACCGAATCAGTCTCTTGGGGAAAGATAACACAAGCAAGAAAAACCCAAATAGAGGATAGCGAATTGGTACTCTGACTTCACCGTAGCACTCCTTTACATTACCCACCCCAACAAAAAGAACAAAAAAACAAACTCCAAAGACATTGCAAGGTTCCCCAATGACTAAAAAATTGAAATACTTAGAGTAGTAGGGAAGAAAATGGGGCCGCAAAGCGCCGACGAGCAGCAAGCTGGTGGTCGGTCCCGGAAAACCACTTCTCTGTAATCTGGACACACCATAAGTGATGTCATCTAGCAACAATAGCACTTAAGCAATGACTCCCGCTATCTCCAAGTTAGGGAGCTAGACGCCCTCAACAGGGCAACATCTATGCTCTCAGATGACGCTCTCCTCCTAGCGAGCGAGGCTCTCCTCGCAGCCTCCATCTACGGGACTCCTTCTTCCGTGCTGCGCTCTCATCTCCGCCACCACTCCACCCCTACGCCTCTTGGCGTCTTTCGAGGGGGATTTGGTGAAATCTTGAAGGGAACATAGGCCGGCCACCACTGTGTCTGTCAGCAGGATCGACAGAAAGGCTGGACTCAGGCACCTAGACTCTAAGCATCAATCACAATATATGGGTGAAGCCTATCGACGCAGCCTGTAAAGTGTCAACAACATCACGGGGAGGGAAGAGCTGGCCGGGCTAGCACCGCAACTCAAAGCGTCAAAGGTGGTGAACCTCAGCGACCTTCCGATCTATAGGCCTGGACCATTTTCCGCTACAAGCGATCTTCATGCCTAGTAATAGGACCTTTGCATCAACGGCTGGATAGGATGAAGAAGGTAGCATTTGATCCTCTAGATTTTGCGATCTAGGCAAGCGGGACCAAAATGGGTAAAGGGAGTGTGCGAGAGGAGTTTTGGGTAGTGCTACTACCTGAGATAGACTCGATCGGGAAAGTGTCAGTGGAAGCCGCCTCCGTAGCCGTGCGGGCCTGGGCTACCGTATCAGCCAGATTGTCAACAAGTGGGGGAACCTCTTGACGGGGCCCTCTGCGTGGGGCCAACTCATTGACCTCATCTCTTATGAGGACGATATCATAGTGCCCAGAGGGGTCTTGAGCTGATCGACGTTCCATTTAGGTACACCTGCGGACCTGTAGAGAGAAAATATCATGCACGGGAAAGGGTACGTAGTTGTGACCTTAAAAGCCCTCTCGTGCATGACTGCCTGTAGAAGCCACGCAAAATCCACCTCGAACCCGACTATCACCGCCGCCATAAGTACTACTCGATCCCATGTGACGATGTTATCAGTGGCTGTGGGTGAAAGGTAGTGGCGGACAATACCCCACAAAAACTTCGCCATGAAAGTCAGGTTGGCCTTCTTGATCGCCCCCTTCGGCTCGGTCACCCAGTCGGCACCTTCTCAATTAACGGAAAAGTGCAGGGCATCCACCTCTTGGTGGTCTCTCTCAGTGATGGCTCACGCAGGAATTTGCCATATTTAACAATCTACCATCGGTAGTCAAACTCGGCAGTGAGAGGGGCCGATTAGCATCAACATCCTCATCATATAGAAACCGGCGGATGGCAGGTAGGGAGATATCAACCTGAACGCCCCGTACTCGGACCTGATCCAGTTGGGCCTGTTTTGCGGGGGAAGCCCGCCTATCAATCTGTCATTCCAGCGGACGTGCTGTACACTCCAGTAAATGTCTGGTGATGAGATTGTAGATCTTAGGCATCGTCGGGTGACTTCCTGTAAGGACCCGCCACTCTAATGTAAGTGTCTGAGTCATAACTCTTTTGTCATTCAGGAACTTGGCATCGGAATAGACTCGAAACTTCCCGTCGACACACCACCGGTTGGGCTGGTCAGTAGCCGGGGTGAGAACATGAGCTGGTGATCCGGGTGTGGATTCCGAACTATCAGCCTCATCAGACGAGGCCGACGCTGCAACAGTAGCGGGTGCGGGAACCTCAGCAGAGCCGGAAGCTTTCTCCGACCACGAAACTCCTAAGGAGCCAGACGCTCCTTCTTCATTGGTGGCTGACCCATAAGGTATGCCGGTTAGTATGCGCTCCTCATCAGACTGGGAGGCAGTGACTACGCCAGACGCCACCTTTTTGGGTGTGTATCTAGCAGCACGTGCAGCACGGGATGGGGTGGAAGTACCTGGAAGCACGTACTCGGGGTCACGCTCATCATCAGAGCCAATGACCAGGGGGGCAGATGGGGCGACATACTTCGATTGCATGCGTGCATAGACTCGATCTTGTTTTGGTGCCATATTAGATAGTACCTATAAAGGATCAATATTAGTACAAAAAGTAGCAAACAATAAAACCAAAACCACACAAAATAAACATAAAAAAATTAACATAAAATGACATTTCTATAGTAAAAGTGAAACACGATGGGCCAGGTGACGGCTAGTTGTGACTATGACGGACCGTCATGGGGTCCGTCATCTCTAACTTCGACATTATTTATATGGAGAACCCTGAAGAGAGTCTCTGACAAGTAGGACGGTATGTGCTGGACGGACAGTCACAGGTACGACAGTCCGTCGTAGTTGTCCGTTAGAGGACACTTGAAAATAATATGGAGACCCTAAGGAGAGGGGTGTCTGACCATCATAACGGTCATACAGGACGGACCGTCATGGGTATGACGGTCCGTCGTACTTTTCCTTTTGAGGACACTTAGGAAAATAGAGAGAGACCCTTATGAATAGGGTCTCTAACAACCAGAACAGTTGTGCAGGATGGGCCGTCGTAGGTATGACTGTCGGTCACATGAGTCCGCTGGAGGACACTTAGAAAAAGTGAGAGACCCTCAGGGATAGGGTCTCTGACAACCAGAACGGTTGTGTAGGACGGACCGTTGTGGGTATGACGGTCCGTCGCATGTATCCGTTGAAGGACACTTAGAAAAAATTAGAAACCCTTAGGAATAAGGTCTCTGACAACCAGAACGGTTGTACAGGACGGACCGTCGTGGGGATGATGGTCTGTCGCATGTGTCAGTTGGAGGAAACTTGCATAAAATTGGAAAGTGGGGTGTTAGGGCTTTTGGAACGGACCCAACGACGGTCCGTCGTGGGTACGACGGTTCGTCATCAGGGTCTCGTTATGTAAATCAGTGACAGAAGTAGGGGTGCCCCTATGACCCAATTCGAATTGGTAGTGATTGAACCTACATTTGTCTGACCCAAATACCTAGTAAACTAGCAATGCTAAAGCACCTATATCTGGGGTTTTAATCACGGCAATTTCGAAGATTTCTAACCTAGGTTAGAGAAAATTTTATATAAAAATAATGAACATATCACGACGAACTTGGCTAATATTAATTGATAAACAAAAATGCAATATAAATAAGTAGAAATTAGAGACACATACCTTAGAGTTTGAGAAAAACAAGAGGGAAAGGTACTTGGTGATCAAGAAGACACCCACAACAGCAACTCCGACTAGTAGATTATATTGGTACTTTGGAGAATTTTGGGGGAACAATGATCGATTGAAGAGGGAGAGATTTTTGGAAGTTGAAAGGGCGGGCCCTCGGCGGCCCGCGTGTGGCCTGGGTGCGCTCCGTCTTTGGTCTTTTCCCTGTGCGCTATTTTTTTAAACCTCCAGCTGGGTCGTGGTGGTACACCTTCTTATGACGCGGATGCAATTCCTCTATGACGTCCTCTCAGAGTGCCGACTCCGTCGTTTGGTTTTCCGTCGTGTGTGCCCCTATTTTGAAAATAACTGAAGACCGTACCAGGCAATGAATATCTTTATTGCGACGGTCCCCGTCGCTGTATCCGTTAGTGACTGCTGCAAGAGTTAGTTTTTCCTTCTGCAAATTTCCTCCTGGTGATTGTGCCTTGCAAATTTAAAACCCATTAGTATAAAAGCTACCATTACTAAGAAAAAAACTATAGTATGTGGGTTGCCGCTCCCAACAAGCGCCTTGATTTTAGTGTTGTCTGAATGACTAGGAACACTTTGATTACTCATACTTCATCAGATGGTATGCCTCGATCACTTCATTCATCGCTTCAGCATGCCCAAAATGATTTTTATGCGTTGGTCCATGTGTATCACCTTGAAAGGCCGCACAGCCCTCCTTAGTTCCCAACTTAACTACTGCCTCCATGAGGGATAGTTTGGTAACACAGTAGGCCAAGTCTATTTGGACCTTGAGCTTTTGCCGGAAACAGCGAAACCTAGAATTAAAAAGCCCTAAATCCCCGACCATAAACTCTTAAACTCTCGTTTTTTCAATTCTTTTGTCCATGGTACTTATTCATATTTTATTTTAATAAGTAGTAGCTTTTCATCCTAACTTTCCAGTCGAAATTCACGTGTTCATTTCAACCCACTAAACTGTTGGTTCGGCAAGCTTCGCTCGCAATCCATTTTCAACTTCTTCATCGCCCACAGTCTTTATGCTCTAAACTCACCCTGAGATGAAGTTTTTCCCATATACAAGTTGTGTTGGATACTACCTATGGTAGTCTTATGCGCTGTACGGTAGGCCCCAAAGAGCATCATCAAGCCTCCATTGACCAATCCTTTTCTACTAAATCACTGTTTTTACAATATCTTTTGATCTCCCGATTCGAGCGACACTTCAACTTTGCCCACCTAGTTTGAGGGTGGTAAGGAAGTTGGCCACATTATTGGAGAACCCCATAGTCTCCATAACCCCATTGACATCCTGTTGTAGAAGTGGGAGCCCCCATCAACTAATAATTCCCTGGGCTGCCAAAACGGGAGAATATATTTTTCTTTTAAGAATTAAGTGATACTCTTCCCTTCATTGTTTGCGAGGGAAATTCTTTGACGACCCCATTTTTTAGATACATAATCAACTTCTACTAGAATGTACTTTCATTCCATGAAACTCACAAAAGGGTCGATAGTGGTCAATACCCCAAACATCAATACTCACTACACTCACCAAATGGGGTTTAGAGGGAGCTTCTTGCTTTCTGTTCTTGTAAATGCCGCCATCGTCGTTGGCATCGGGTCACAGTTTAGCAAACTTAATGAGCATCTTGATTGAAGAGTTGGCCAATAGTAACCCAGTGTAATATGTTTCTTAGCGGTTCCGGATTACCGCTGTTATGTCAACCAACGTGTGAGGAATGACCATCCTCCACCACTCAACATCTCACATTCTGGCACACAACTCCGAATAAACCGTCGACACAACTCCTATATAAGAATGGTTCATCCCAAAAATAAATTCTTCTACATGAAATTTTTTTTCTTTCTGAAAGGACAAGTCCGATGAAACAATAATACTAGCTAGATATTCGCACAATCGCAACCATGGCATCAAGTCTGTGAAGCAGCGAATACATGCTCTCGGGAAAGTATCATCAATGTCATTCTTATCCCCCAACTCTATATAGATTCATCCTTAGAACGGGACAAATGATCATTAAGCTTGATTTTCGTTCCTTTCTATCTATCCATCACTGGTCCAAAGTCGAATTCTTGTGTAGAAGACCCAACGAAATCAACCTAGGTTCGCATCCTTCGTTTGCGATCAGAATATTCTCAATGCTGAGTGGTAGATATGAATATACTCTAGCAACCTAGCAAATAGGAGTGAATTTTCCAAAAGCAAAAGATACTGCAAGGAGTTCTTGATCATACTGTGTAGTTCTTCTGACCATTCTTTAGGGATTTACTAGCATAGTAAAATGGGTGTGAAGGTTTTTGTTCTTTCTCCATCCCAATAAGATCAAAATAGCAAACCCCACTAGCATCGCAACATCACCTCAAATGGACTGTTCCCACTTCCGGAGAAATATTGATAGAACAGACACCCATTTTTCTTTTAGCTCATTGAATCTTTAAGACAGGGTTCATCAAAACAAAATTTACAGATCTTTCCTCTAGCATGCTGACAATGGGATGTGCAATCTTGAAAGGTCCTTGATGAATCTCCGGTAAAAACTTGCATGCCCAGAAAGCTTCTCACACCTTTCACAGATATCGTGGGGGAAGTATCCTCTCTATTACCTCGACTTTAGCTCGATCAAACCTCTATGGGATGGCTATGCTCTATGGGGGCCATTTTCTCTTCTGAAATAACGATGACCAAAACCATACCTTCTTTCACCTTGCATGACACTTTCCAATTTATTACTAAATTGCAGTCTTCACATCTCTTTAAGGACCCCTCGAAATTGGTCAAAACAACGTTCAAATGAAGATCACCCCCCAGATAAGATTCAATCCATAAAAACTTATCCTCCACCATGTTAGTAAATATCGACGTCATATACATCTCTGAACATGTGGCAGTGCATTGGACAACCCAAATGACATTCTTTTGAACGCAAAGGTCCCATATGGAAGTAAAAGAGTTTTCCCCCTCCTTATCTTCTGGTGCATAGAATCTGATTATAACACCGAATACCATCAATAAAGTAGTACCCACGAACGGGAGTGGGGGCAGTGGCATGGTGTGCCTGGACTCAAATTTAGGGACATACCAAAAAGGAGCCCCTTTTCCGGGCAAGTCTATCCAAGATCTTATCCATGAGGGCAAGTAAAGGTGTCTTTTTTTAGTCCATGAATTTAATTTGCGGTCATCCATACACACCATCCATTCCGTAAACCGGTCTCATTGGAACAAGTTCATTTATTTTGTTTGGACCACAGTCATTCCCCCTTTCATAGGTACACACGTAACAGGCATACCCAACTACCTATCGGCGATTGGATCGATTACTACTCCGGCGTCCAACTACTTAATGATTTCCTTCTTCATATGACCCTCTTGTCAATGAGGACTTTAATCGTCTCTGGTGCTCAGACTTGTCTGATGATCAGGATCTGAGTTTTGGATTTTACAGAGCAATACCATGAGGGATCCCCCTAAATGTCCGATAGTCCCCCAATAGCCTTTTTGAACCTTTTTAACACTTTCACCAACTCTCACTTTTCTTATTCAACGTCCTATACAATGTTATACTGCAAGTGTCACATTCCTAAGAATTCCTACCTTCTGATGAGGGGGGAGAGCTTTTAGTCGAAATTGGAGCCGGTCCTCTAAAGATTGTTTCGCTGGTGGGGACATCGCTATTATTCATATCTAACTCATATTTCTTTTATTTCTCGTTTTAAACCTAAAATACCTCGATCAAGAGCCGCGACTACTGACACTCATACTCTTCATTGCAATCGCTATCAAAATTCAGTATCATGCCGCTAAGCTTCTCAACACCCTAGACGTTCTCATATTTGTGTCTTAGAATGCTCACCCATGTTGTAGGATATATAGCAATACCGATTGGAGCTCACACTCTGACTCATTGACCTACAAATGTTAAAGGTCAACTTCCGCTACTTCATCATTATTCAACCCGAAATTTCACCTGCCCCTTTTCCATATTTACTAGGCTCTCCCGTCGCAAGGATGGCCGCCCAAGATAGGTCACTCAACTCTACTTCGAATCAAGAATAACAAAATCTGCCAGAAACTATGAACGACTCCCACTTTTACTAGCACATCGTGGAGTATCTGTCCCTATATTGCTTTTTATATTTTGATCAACCCTCAATAGCCGCGATCGCATTGGGCTTTGGATCACCCGACCACCCAACTTTCCTTGGTAAATCGAGAGGGGCAATGAGGATTGATGCTTGCCCCAACACCCTCAAATAATGCTTTCCGCAAATGTATAGCCCGCTTGTACAAGGAATAATAGAACGCACCCATCTTCTTTTTCTTTTTTTCCGAATCTTGTAGCAATAGCACTAACAATGCTGCATTATACTACATCATCCTAAAGGTAACCCGATCTTTCTTTCTTGTGTAAACAGATCTTTCATAAACTTTGGCGAACCGGGCATTTTGTTCTAAGAGCTTCTACCAAAGGGAGATTGATAGAAAATTTGCTTCAACATTGTTATAAAAACAACGCCGACTTTACCATCCTCGGTCTTTTCATAATCTTTGAGGAAATGGGTATTGGTGCGCTAGTCATGGAAGTTCTTTTTAGATGGCGCTTTCATCTTTTATAGGTTTCCTCTACTCACCATTCTAATATCTCCCCACCTTATTAGTATCTTTTGTACATTTGTCTCTTAGATGGCAAGGTGGGTAATGGTTTGATTGGCCCGGCCCCCCCAAACCACGAGTAGTGGATTGCCATACAATGTCCATCATTGTTTGGATTTTGGAACAGTGTTGCTAAGGACGATTGCCAGTGCCCTGTTGCCGTATGTTCCCAGTCGCAGATATGGGGCCAATTGTCACGGGTGGACAGGGTTGCCTTATCCTATTGCAATGTTTATTGGACTTTTTGCCCAATAACGCTAAATCATTCCCTCAACATTATTATGCTCGTCACTTAGCATCAACCTCTCATCATTTGCTGATGCACATATCCTTAACTCGTATCATACAACCTCACCATCCTAGGAGTAACTTCAAAACGATTGTTGATAGAGGAACATAGGGACATTCCATGTCCGTTTTTTATTACCACTAGTTACCCCTTTTGATAGTGCAATTGTAGTTTTCATCTCAGACATATGACCCGCACGTTGTAAATTACATAGTTTTCCGCCTTGGATTAATCCCTTGACCTTGTCGCCAGTTATCCTGATTAGATCCTTGGGCACTTGTTCGGAAACCCCCCGTTTGCTCATTTACTTCATAGGAATCCTCCTCATAATAGCACTCATCATTTGGTGGCGGTGGTTTTGACAAGTAGGTTATTTCATTTATCTTTACTGCATTCCCAGTGACATGTTTTAGTACAAACCCAAGATCAGTTCTCATATGAGAAATTTGTTCACGAATCTCATCTATGGCTAGGTTGTGCGTGGACTGCACTAAGAATGTGTTTCTCCCGGTATCTTACTTCCTAATACTCAAAGCTTTATTATTCCGGGAGATTTTCTCTAATTTTTCAGCAGTCTCAACATAAGGACACTCCCAATAAGATCCACCTGTTATAGTGTCCAACTTTGCTTTTGTTATTATCATCCTATCCCCGATAGGTGTATTCCTTTAGTGACTCATCATCTATACGGTGATTTGGGACACATCTCAAGAATGAGGTGAATCTATCCCAAGAATTACTAACTAACTAAAACTCTCCTGGTAGTGCCACAAAGTTGTTTCACTCTTCTTTGTGGTTTAGTTTCTTGGAGACCGGATAGTAGCGTTCTTAGAAAACATCCCTTAGTTGGTTCAGTGAAAATGGAGTTTGTACGTGAGCTCAGTGAACCCTTATAGCACAAGCCTCTCCCGTTAGGATAGAGGGAAACACTTTGAGCCCCATATTACATCCTAGTTCTAAGAGTCAGGCATCCCTACACAACTTTTACGACCCACTCTGCACTTACCTACCTATTATGGGCAGTGGATCCTTATAAGTTAGCCCTGAAAACAAATCCCTGACTTAGAAATTTCCATCAGGTACTAGTTACCAAACCACCACCCAAGGTGTGGCTTGTGGGTAGAGGAGGCAAGACAAGTGGAGCGGGATTTTGTCCCCTCTGTTGGTGTTCACCCGGGGCATCGGGTTTCAACTGACCATGAACATCAACCGAAGCTAGGATGTTCTGGTTTGGATCATCATCATTGATTCCCAAGTTTCGATTCATGTTGCATAGTGTACGCTCTAATTCGTGATAGTAGGGAAACAAGGGTTCTTTTCCTCTCCGTGTATTTGGCATACAAGAAGGTTGGTTCTGCACAAATCAAAAAACAATAAAAACAAAGTAAAATCAAGAAAATGTCAACTAAACTATAGTAATAAGTTTAAGCTAATCTAAAAGCTATTATCCCCGGCAACGGCGCCAAATTTGATACGCTCAAACTTACTTCTCAATAGGAAGTAAAGCGGTCGTGTCATGTAAATAACCTAACTAGTTAATTGGTATCGTTCCCACAATACAAATAGTTTAGACTTAACTTCAATCTATTTTAATATTGTTCGGAACGAAAGGCGTCCCTGTCGCCTACATCCTATAAAGAAAAAAAACAAGAAAAGGGGTTTTCTATTTATTAATAAATAAAAAATACCTGCGAAATTGAAAAGAGACCCTTGACAGGCTTCGAATGTGGAGTTTAATAATTATAAAAGTAGACTAGGGTTTACGTGTCCCCATTGTTACAATAACTGATAATTCTAACTATAACTATTCTTTCCTAGTATATTGCATGCAAAGTGCTAATTATGTATTTCTAAATCCTTGGTCTCGCATCTAGAAATTTTCAGCACTCACCTTGGTCCGGCTACGTGTGTTTTATACTAACCCTTACCTTTACCTCATATTAACATCATATTCGATATTTGACTATTTTAATACCTCGTCCAATCAATACTAGCCTATTGTATAGTATACACTAAATCTATGTTAATAAATTCTTTTCCTTTTCATCTACCTCCTTGGGTTCCGGAAAGTAGCATTAAGGCCGAGTTCTAAACATTTGCCCATCAGTTAAAAATCTTCTAAGAGAAAAAATTAATCAATACATGCAAGATACTAATTCTAGAATTGCTATTTTTAGTTAGCTTTTACCTCATTAGTTGCCCATGGTTCCCACAACCCTAGTTATGGATTTAGTTCCCCATCGTTCATAATCCACATTTCAAATATAGATATAAGAATTGATGTACTACTTCAATGTAAGGAGTAAAATCTGAATTTCGCTTGTTTTCAACAAATCACCAACAATAAATTCAAAGAATCTCCAATAAGCAAGAATCTAAAATAATCAAGGGGCCTAAAAAAATAATCAAGAGCCTAACCTCAAAATGAGTTTTTCAAACTATTTATAGAAAATAAAAACCTAATCAAACAAGGATTCTATTTTATGGAAATCTTCAAAAAAAAAATGGATGCGGCTGTGTTGACGGACCTTGCGATGGATTGTCGTGTCACGATGGACCGTCAATGGGACCCTCTCCGTCGTCCCAACTTGTATCAATTTCTTCTTCTGCTGCATTCTTTCTTTCTTTCTTTCTTCATTACCCTCGACAGCAAGGTGACGATCTCACAGGCACAATGGTCCGTCGAGGGTCCCGTTCCAAAACACTCTTGAATTCTTAGAATATGGGTATGGGACGAGTTTCCCTCGGAACTTCATACAGAACTGCAAGGACGGACATCATTACAAGACGACGTCCATAAGCTCATAACCCCACCCTTGGTCGACTTCCCCATCTTCCTTCTGCCTACACTCGCTGCACCTACTGACTGTCGCAGAGCAGACAGACCGTCACAAGCTCCGTAGGTGTCTCTTCTGCATTTCCTTCACCAAAAACCTCTGCATTATCTTGTGACAAGATTTTCTTCCCCTGTAAATAAGGAGAAAACTATATATAACAATTAGCATAAAAAGTCTTTTGGACATACTAAACTTAAGGAAAAAGTATTATAATACCGTGAAACCACGGTATATCAAGTGGTAACTTGGAAATTCCTAGTCTAGTCCACAATTGTACAAAATCTGAGTCATGTGTGGTATGTACAAATCTAGTAATAATGACATATATAATATTATTTTGATTGCATGATTAGATATCTAGGGTGTTAAGAAACCCGTATGACTTTATGAAATCGAATTCGGGCAAGTAGAACTTCCAAAAATGATCTTAGCATGAATGGGTAGTCTTTGAATATCATGGGTTGAAGATGTGTTGTTATATAGGGATTTGAGACTCTAATTCTGATGTTCTGTCTCCACGCAAGCTGCCAAGGTGGGATTTCTCTCTCCAAAGAGGGGAAATTATTGAGGGATGGGGGTCGCGGTAGCAGCCGTAGGTGCAACTTAAGTCTAAATTAAATCCCAAAAATGTCATTATTCTACAACTGTCGTTCATAAGAGATGGAACAACCAAGGGCAAGTTCTTGACTTTTTTACACCTCTTCAAGTGCTAAATGAAATTTTTTTACTCCTATAATACATATTTCTTATCTGTAGAACTTATATATTTAGGTAATTATTAATGGGGGAAAGTTTTCACCTGAAGTTAATATTGTTTAAAAAAGCCTTAAATCGGTTATTGGGATCTAGGGTTTGTCCTAAGGTTGATAATGTTGCTTGTAATCCGATTAATTAGGCATTGTTTATTAATCCTTGTATAAAATTTCTTGTTTTAGACCACGAACAACTGGAAAGTATCTTGAAAGTAATACAAGAGTCAAGTTCCTTAGGGATATTCAAGGTTTGTTTCGAGGTAGGTTATGGTTTGATTCATGTTTATATGATGTATGTCGGTATTCTCTTCATTGTAATGCATATATGTATGTTAATGAAGTACTTTTGATCAAACCTAATGTAAATGATTATGAATGAACGATTGTATGCCATGAATCACCACTTGAATGTATGATTAGGAGAATGAACATTGTGATTGTGATTGTGGTATATTAATGGATCAGGTGACACATATCGACATATACATTGGATCGCCTGTCACGTTCCAATATAATAAATGGGATTTAATTTCACATTCCTACACACTAATAGTTAGGGTATGGGTTCCACTAGAGGACATTTGAATTTTCACATTTACTTGTAATGAGAATGTTGAGTTGTACATTGCTCTTTAAATGATAAACAGATATAGGTCTGCATATATTATAAACATGTCATGTTTACAATTTTGTGACTTCTTATATATATTTTTCTTGTTGGAATGGCCGCGTGATCCTACCAGTACACTGTGGTTGTGTACTTATAACTAACTTGCTCGTTCTTTTTTGAGTACAGGGCATCGTCAGGCGGCCATTAATAGACCTCAAAAGAAGATGGGTGGTCAAGAACAGATTTCAAGGGTGATCCAGTTCTTTCAGGATTCCATGGAGTCCTTCATGTTTAGTCCACTCTTTTTGGACATAGACTGTTAGTTATTTCTTATGTAGGTTTGGGTTGTAGTTCTTTTTTCTAAGATGTGTTGAACTTTAGATGTTTTGGTACAATGACTTTCAGGTTCTAGGGGTTATTTATGCATTAGTTTTTAGATGATGGATTAACTTTGAGAGTTTATGGGAAGTCTATATTAACTATTTAGTTATTTAAACCTGCTTCTTTATCTTTAAATATTTAGTATTTTGGGTTGTTTTTCTTAGCTGAATTGTAGTAATGCTTCTCCCACTGGAGGGTTTGTGTAGGTGATAGTAATGATGGTTTGGGTCATGAAAGAGTTTGTATTAGAGACCTTATTTGTTGATCTCTTTGTACAAAAACTAGTCAAGTGGAGTCTTTAAGAACGATACGAACAGGTGTATACTTTTATTTGAGAAGCTACATGAGTTAAGGAAATCTCATTGTTTCTACTGTTTTCATGTTTACATATAGTTAACACTTGTTTAAATGGCGTCAGGCATGTAGCTCCCATCAGTGAGAGAACTGAGGAATCCACAGCAAGAGGCCACGGTTAAGGCATGGGTAGAGGAAGAGCAAGAAGTAAAGGTAGAGAAAGGGTAGCACCTATTAGGGGTGGAGCACCAGTTTAAAATACTCCCATAGATTAGTTCGTTCCGCACATCATGAAGAAGTATAAAGGAATTTTAAAGTAAAAAAAAAGGTTGCACCAGAGAGTGATACACATGTAGAGTTACATGTATTACACCCTTAGACCTAGTATAAGCTCTACAAATTATGTGTTTTCTGAAGGTATTGGTAAGTCATGGTGTTATTCGCGCAATGCAGGCAACTTAAAATCCTGCTAACCCCAAATTGTTGTTACTATTCCATAGATGTGTGGAATTGTAATCATTGATTCCTTCTTCCGTCCCCTATAGGGTCCAATAGTTATTGGTACTGAGCATGAGATGCTCACTATGATTTGAAATTAAAGAGGTCAGTGTTACTTGGTTTTTAGAGTGAGGATGCTTATTAGTATATTTTGAATTGGTATGACAAAATACACAAGTTAGGTATTGTAAACCAACATAGGATAGAGTTAGTGACCTTCCATCTTTGGAGTGAGTCTAAGCGGTGGTGGAGAGACTATGTGGACTGTAAATTGTCAGCTATCCCCTCCCCCACACACTTGGACACAGTTTCATGCTTGGTTTTTAGAAAAGTATGGGACTCAGACTTTATGCTTATGAGGCTAAGTACCATACCTTGTCTAAATATTCTATGCAATTTGTGACTATCGGGGAGGAGGGGATTCATCTATTTGTCAAATAATTGAACTCTGAATCATAGTTATCCACACGACTTCATTGGGGATAATCTTTAGTGAGGTGATCGACTTCATGAAGAAAGTGGAAGGACTTAGACGTGGTACAAAAAATTGGTTAAGAAATCCAAGAACACGTGTAACTTTAAGAATTCCTACTCTAGAGGTTTCAGTCGGCCAACATTTGAAGCCCGACAAATTTAGTCCTCCATGCCCGCAGCTACAGGTAATTACTCAGGAACTCCACAAGATATTCTTATCAAAGATAGCTAGAGAGTCGCCTTTTCGACTTGAGAAAAACCATCTTTTGATTGTACTTGCTATAATTATGGGTATCCTATACATATGAGAAGAGATTCCCCTAGACGTGCATGTTGGACCCCGTACATGAGTAAACTAGATCAGTAGTACCCTTGGGCAACAGTAATCATGGTAGAGAAAGTTCAAAAGTGGACGAGGAGCAAATCAACGAGGCCGTGGAGGTTGGGGAAATGGTAATGCCGGTAGTTGTGCAGTGCAGCCACGCAAAGAGGTGGTCCCTCAAGATGGAAAGGCTAGTTTTATACCATTCTGGGCAAGAACAAGGTAGAGACGTCTGATGTGGTGATCACATGTAATAATCTTATATGTAACCAGATTGATAGTGTGTTATTTTATTTGGTTTCTATTTTTTTAATTTTTTTAGTTGAATGTTCCTTGAGAATTGATGCAATTTGTGATGTGTATATTCTCCCATCCATGGTTTAACCCAGTTGGAGAGTCTGTCCTACTCACCCATGTTTATAATACTTGTCCTGTCATATTTAAGGTTTTCCAAACTTGGGTTGATTTGGTTTTTTTGGATAGGATTGACTTTGATTCAATATTAGGCATGACTTTTCCCCCTATTGATGTGCTTAATTGTAATACTAATTTTGTGACTCTAAAGATCCCTCATACACAAAAATTAGGGTGGGAAGAGTGGGAAGAGGTGTAAAAGACTAAACCATCTAATGCCATATCTTCCATTGGGGTAGGAAAATTTTTGGAGAGGGTTGTTTGGGATATTTTTCTCATATTCCAAATGTTGAGGTCAATTCTCCCTCTATTGAGTCTATAGTTATGCAGTATGAATTTAAAGAAGTGTTTTATACAAATTTTTCTAGTATGACTCTTGATAGAGATATAGATTTCTGCATTGTTTGGAACCTAGTACTCCCCCATCTCTATTATTCCTTATTGCATGGATCCGAAGGAGTTGAGATAGCTTAAAGCTTAAATCATGAACTCCTCGATAAAAGTTTTATCCGTCCAAGTGCTGATATGTGGGTTGCTCCTATCTTGTTCATAAAAAATAATGGTAGTATGAGGATGAGCATAGACTTTGTCCAATTCAAAATGGTCACCATTTGGAATAAGTGTCCACTTCCTCAGATAGATGGCCTTTTTGACCAATTGCAGGGTACATCAATTTTCTGTAAAATTGATCCAAGGTTTGGTTTCCATTAGTTAAAGAGAAGTCCTGATGATGAACCAAGAATGGCATACAGGACCGCTATGGGCATTTTGAGTTTCTAGTGATGTCTTTTGGGTTGAAAAATGCACGTGCATTTTTCATCAATTTGATAAATGGTGTGTTAAAACCATTTATAGATTCGTTTGTGATTATTTTTACCGATGACATTTTGGTTTATTCAAAGAGAAAGGAAGAGTATGTTGACCTTCTTCGTATTGTTCTAGGTGTTCTTGGGAAACAAAAGTTGTATGCCAAATTTTCTTAGTGTGAGCTTTTGTTGACTTCGGTTGCGATTTTGGAGCATGTAGTTTCAAGGGAAGGGGGAAATGGTAGATCCCCAAAAGATTGAAGCAGTCAAGAATTAAGTTTTACGATGTTTTTTAACTAAAATTAGGAGTTTATATGGATCGACATCTATTATTGTATGTTTCTGAAGAATTTTTCTTCTATCGCCACATATTTGACAATGTTGACCAAAAAGGAGGTACCTGATATACCGTGGTAATTTTAATACTTTTTCCTTAATTTTAGTGTTTCCAAAAGCCTTTTTGTACTAATTTTTATGTAAGTTTCTCTTTATTTGTAGGAAATCTATCTAAAAGATGAATGCGGAGTTTTTTGAGCAAGAAATGTAGAAAAGTACCACCTACAGAGCTTATGACAGTCCTTCGTGCCTGTGACAGTCAGTAGGTGGCATCGTATTGATGTTGTTGAAGAAAGATGGGGAATTCTTACCAAGTGTGTGGTTACGGAGTGCGTGATGGACCGTCGTAGCCATGACGGTTCGTCATGAAGATCAGAGAAGTAGTCCCAGTACCCAAATTTTAATAGTTCAAGTGTTGTAGAACAGAGACCCTCAACGTGCCGTTTTTCCTGTGATGATCCGTCATGCCTGCCGTCGAGGGTAATGAAGAGAGAATTAGAAGAATTGCACAAGTATGGGACGACGGAGTCCATGACGGCCCATCGTGACCACGACGTCCTGTTGCGAGGTCTGTTAACCTAGTCACATTTTGACAAATTTTCAGTAAATAAGGTTTTTATTTTTTATAAATAGATCAAAAAACCTCGTTTTTGTGGTTAGATTCTTGGTTATTTGAGGTTCTTTTGTGGATTAGACTTGGTGACTATTATTACACTTTTGGAGAATCTTTAGTCTTCAATTAATTTCAGTAATTGATTGTTAGTGATTTTTTTGATTAATCAAGTGAACCTCTTAATTTTATTCTTTCTCATTGAAGTAAGTGCATGAATTCTTATATTACATATTTGAATATTGTGATTATGATTATGGGTAACTAAATTATATAACTAGGGTTGTGGGAACCATAGGAGAATAATGTGGTAAAACCTAACTAAAATAACAATTCTAGAATAGTGTCTTGCATGTATTGATAAATCTTTCGCTTAGAAGTCTTTTTAACGGATACCCAACGTTATAACTCGCCTTAACGCTACTTGACGGACCAAGGAGGTAGATAATAGGAAAATCATCATCAACATAGATTTAGTGTACACTATCTAATAGGCTAGTATTGATTGGTACGAGCTAATAACACAGTCAAATATCGAATACGATGATTAATATGAGGTAAATGTAAGGGTTAGTATAGAACACACGTAGCCGGACAAAGGTGTGTACTGAAATTTTCTATATGCCGGACAAACGATTTAGAAATACATAACTTATCAGTTTGCATGCAAGATACTAGGAAAGAATTGTTATAGTTGGAATTATCAAGTTCTGAACCTGTGAGGAACACTTAAACCCTAGTTACTTTTATTAATTGATTAAACTCCAACATTTGAAGTTGTTCGTTGACTTCTTTAATTTAGATAGTTATTTTCATTCATTTAGAAGTTAAAAAAACCCTTTTATTGTCTTTGCTTTCCAAAGAAAATAATTAACTAAATAGTAGTAATAATAGATTGAAGTTAAGTATGAACTATTTTTCTCGTGGGAACGATCCCAACCTCATTAGTTGGGGTTTTTACCTGATCGACCGTTTACTTCGTATTGAAAGTAAGGTAGTTTGAAGGTTATCATATATTGCGCCGCGTGCCGGGGAAAGTAGCTTTTAGATAACTAACTTACAGATAGTTTATCATGTTTCTTGATTTTACTTTGTTTTATTATTTTTTTATTTGTATAGAACCGTATTCCTTCTATGCCAACTACACCGGAGAGGAATAGAACCCTTTTTTTCCTACGATCACGATTTAGACGTTACACAATGCAACAGTAATATGAAACTTTTGTATATTAATGATGAGATTGATACAAACTAGAACATCCAGTCGATTGATTGTTCATGGTTAAGTTGGTACAGATGCTCGGTGGTGTGTGAAAACCAACAGACGGGGAAAATTCCCTTTTCACGGCCTCAAGAATACTTACAGAGGATATTATGACAGTATATCAGATCCGATGGACAAACTTGTAGTGCCCCCTCTACCACCAGGACACACCTTTGTTGGAACTAGTAGCCTGATTAAATGCTCCCTGCAGAGGTTTGTTTTCAAGCTACCTTCTCAGGATAACATGCCATATATCTAGGTAAGGGCAGTGTTGTAAAAGTGTTGTAGGGAGGCCTGACTTAGACTTAGATGTAATAGGGCTAAGGGTTTTCCTCTCTCACTGATGGGAGCGGCTTCTATTGGTTCATGGAGGCCCGGACAAACTCAATTTTACTTGGAACAAAACTTAAGTGACGTTTTCTTAGCACGCTATCCCGTTAGACAAGAAAACTAACCACAAAGACAGTGTGAACAACTTTGTGGCACTACTAGGAAAGTCAATTAGTAGTTCTTGAGATAGATTTACCTCGTTTTTAAGAAGCGTCCCCAATCACCGAATAGATGATGAGTCACCGAAGGAGTAATTCTATCGCGGCCAGGACAATAATAATAAAGCGGTGTTGGATCCTGTAGAGGGTGGTTCTTATGGGGAGTGTACTTATTTTAAGATTGCTGAAAAGTTAGAGAAAATCTCTCGGAACAATAAAGATTGTAGTACAAGTGATATACCGTGGTTTCACGGTATTATTAATAATTTTTCCTTAAGTTTAGTGTGTCCAAAAGCCTTTTTTGCTAATTTTTATATAAGTTGCTCCTTATTTGCAGGAAATCTCTCCCAAAGATGAATGCGGAGGTTTTGAGCGAAAAGAAAATGACAGAAGATACCACCGCAGGAGCTTTGTGCGGTCCGTAGGTGGCCACATAGTGTGCGCTGCTTAAAAGGAAGATGGGATGTTTACCAGTGTGGGTTAGGGATCTTATGAAGGTCGTCTTGTCCATGACGGTCGTCTTGCAGGTTCTTCTGAGTTCAAGAGAAGTAGTCCAGTACCCATATTCCAAGAGTTCAAGGGTTTTGGAACGGAGGACCGTCGATTGAAACCGGTGATGCAGTGAGATCAGTTCACACTTGCGTCAAGGGTGTAATGAAGAAGAAGCAAAAGAATGCACAAGAATAGGACGACGGAGTTCCAGGCGGTCCTTCGAGGAACCACGACGATCCGTGCAAGGATGTCGACCCAACAGCGTTTTGACAGATTTTCAGCAAAATAGATCCGGTTTAATTAGGTTCTTTATTGTCTATAAAATAGTTCAAAAAACCTCGTTTTGAGGTTAGGACACTGTTATTTGTTAGGCCCTTGATTATTGTTAAGATCTTGTTTTGTTTAGATTCTTTAAATGATTGTTTGGTTATTTGTTGATTAATCAAGCCAAACTTTGGATTTTAGTCTTTATCATTGAAGTAAGTACATGAAATTCTATAATCTATATTTGAATATTGTGATTTGACTATGGGTAAACTAAACTCCATAACTAGGGTTGTGGGAAACATGGGCTAACTAAAATAACACTCTAAGTAGTGTCTACTTGTATTGATATTTATTCGATTAGAAGTCTTTTTAAAGGATGGCAACCATTAGAACTCGCCTTAATGCTACTTGCCGGAACCGAGGAGGTTAGATAAATAGGAAAAGAATTATAAACATAGGATTTAGTGTCTACGTATCTTAAATAAGGCTGATTTATTGGTACCGAGGTAATAACATAGTTCAAATATCGAAACGAAAGGTAAGGGTTAGTATAGCAACACACGTTGCCCGGGACCAAAGGTGCGGAGTGATGAAATTTTCTAGATCCGGGACCAGGATTTTAGGCATACATAATTATCACTGTTGAATGCAAGATACTAGGAAAGAGTTGTTCTAGGTAGGGAATTTCAAGTTATGACAAACTGTTAGGGGAACACGTAAACCCTTGTTACTTTGATTAATTTATTTCAACTCCAACATTCGAAGTTGTTAAGTGTCTCTTGCAATTTCATCTAGTTAGTTTCATTTATTTAGAAATAGAAAAACCCCCACCCCCTTTTATTGTTTTTGCTTTCAAAGGAAGTAATTGACTTCCCACTTCTCAATATCACTCTCCCCATTTTGCACCCCCTCCGAACAATAGTACTAATAGATGAAGTTAAGTCTAAAACCAACTATTTTCATCGTTTGGAACGATCCCAACCCTTACTAGTGGGTTATGTTACTTGAATGACCGCTTTTACTTCTTATTTGGTGAGAAGTAAGTTGAGGTATCAAATTTTGGCGCCGCTACCGGGGCTGGGGGGATTATATCTTTTGTTTAACTGAAAGTTATTACTATAATTAGTTGATATTTTCTTGAAATTACCTGTTTTATTATTTTTGAGTCATTAAAGAACCAACCTCTGTATCCAAAATTAACACGAAGAGGCAAGAGAAACCAGTTTCCCTACGATCCACGATTAGAGCGGGACATACGCAACATGAATAGAAACTTTGGGAAAAAGGGGAATGATGATGATGATCCAAAACAAGAACATTCCAGCTCCGGTTGATGTTTCATTGGTCCATCTTTGTTATCCGAAACCCGATGTGAAACACTAACAGAGGGGACGAAATTTTCCGCTCTACGGCCCCAAGCATATACGAGGCTATGAATACCATAGCAGACTCCGATTAAGCTACTTGTCTTGCCTCCTCTACCCACACGCCCACACCTTTGTGGTAAACTAGTAGCATTGATGCTAATGATCCACTGCCAGAGGTTTATTTCAGGGCTACCTTCGAGGATCCAATGCCATATAGATAGGTAAGGTCAGTTTCTAAAAGATGTGTGGGGCATGATTTGGACTTGATTGTAATAGGTCAGCAGAGTGTTTCCTCTCTCACTTATGGGAGAGGCTTATATATGGTTCACTGAGCTCCCATCAACCAAAGTTTCACCTGGACCAACTACGGGATGTTTTTTAGCACGCTTTACTATCCGGTCTCTAAGAAACTAAACAATAAAGATAGAGTGAACAACTTTTGGCACTACCAGGAGAGTCAGTTAGTAGTTTGGGGACAGATTCACCTCGTTCTTCAGAAGTGTACTTCTCCCAAATCACCGTTATAGATGATTGAGTACGAAGGAATACTTCTATCGGGGGCAGAATTTAATATTAATAAAGGGGAGGTGTGGACCAAACTATAGCAACTGACTCTTATGGGGAGTGTCCTTATGTTGAGATTTCTAAAAAATTAGAGAAAATCTTCTCGGAATAATGAAGATTGGACATATAGAAAGTTCCGATACCAGGAGGAAATACCTTCGCAGTGCAATCCCACTCAGCAAAATAGCACAGATGAGGACGTTAAGAAATGGTTTAGATGAGAACTGAGCTTGGCTTGGTACTAAAACATGTCACTGGGGTACAGAAAAGATAAATCCAGTCAACTACTTGTCGAAACCAACATCTAATCATGAATGCTATTATGCGGAGGACTCCTATGCATTAAATGAGCAGACGGGGGGTTTCAGACCGAGCGCCTAAGGCTCAAATTAGGATAATTGGCGCCAAAGTCAAGTTAACCAAGGTCGAATTTATGGTAACTATTATCGTGAGGGTCATTATATCCGAGATGGAAACTACAACCATGACAAGAACTTCAACATGGGTAACTACGGTAACAGAAATGATAGGAACGGGCCCTATGTCCCTCCTCAAAATCGTGAAGTTACTCCTAGGGATGGTTGAGATAGTATGGCGCAAGTTGAGGATATGTTGCATAAAATGATGAGGAAGGTTCGCTGCTAGTGAGATTAACATTAAGAGTTAAGGTGTGATGTGCATGTCTTGGGCACAAAAGTGTACACATTTTGCAATGGATTAGCAGATCGAGTTGCAAATGTCCCAATTATTTGCGACACTGAACACCACCGGGCACGCGCACTTTCATAGCAACATGTCAAAAATCCAAAAAAATGATGTGCACCAATGTAATGTAAGAAATCACTACTCGGGGTGGTAGCAAACCATTGACGCCCCTTGCGTTAATGAGGAAGAAGTGAGAAAGGATGATGATAAAGGTTGTAAAGGTAGTGGAGAAAGAAAGCAAGAGTATAACATGGAATAGATGCAGGAAATTCCCTATGAAGGTAATTCCCACGCCTAGAACGCACCACCCTTCCCACAGAGATAAGTGAAAAAGACTGAGGAGGTAAAATCGGCGTGTTATACAAGCAAAAGAAATTGCTCAATGTCACTTTGGTAGGAAGCATAGAAACAAATGCCCGGTTATTGCCAAGTTTTGAAAAGAATCTAGTCACAAAGAAAAGATAGGTCATTGAGGATGATGATAGACTGCAGAATATATACGTGCTATAGCTTACAGATCCCTCGTACAAAAGAAAGAAAGATCCGGGTGCGGTCACTAGTCCTTGGACGTTGGGTCATACATTTTGCGAAAGGCATTGTGTGATATGGGGCAAGAAGAAATCTCATGCCCCTTCGATTTAAAAGAAATTTTGGTTTGGGTGACCCGAAAAACCCATTGCGATGCGGATAACTTATGGCTGATTAGAACACAGTGGAAAAGGCCGATAGGGACTCCATGATGTGTATTAAATTGGACGTAATTCATATTTCGGCAATATTTTGTTATTCTTGATTGTCAAGTCGATTTAATAGTGCCTTATTATTCTGCGAGGGAAATTCCTTTCTACAGGTAGAGCCTTAGTTGATATTGGAAAAAAGAACAGATGAAATTTCAGTTGAACACTGAATAAGCGACCTTCAACATTTGTAGGACCATGAGGTTAGAGTGTTGGCTCCAATCGGTATCCGCCATATCCCAAAGAAACGATGAGAAGAAAATAACAAAGAAAAGTGAAAAAACCAAGAGTTTATGGTTAGGGATTTGGTGCTTTTAGACAGTCTGGGTTGGACTGTCTTCTGGTCAAGGCTCAAGTCCAAAACGGTCTGGCCCTTACTGATTACCCAAGTATTACCTCATGGAGCAGTTGAGTTAAAACGAAGGAGGAGTGTTGTTAAGGGTGAATTATAGAACGTTAAAACTTCTATTGGGCATAATGTATTGGTGAATAAAGTTATAGAGGGAGAACATGTTGATTGACGTTGAGAACAAGTGCCTCAGTCATGCCGCGAAATTAAATCAGGCGCTTGTGGGAGGCAACCCAATACTTATAGTATTGTTTCTAATAATGGTAGTATTTTCACTAAGGGTTTTAAATTTGCAGGCACATCACCAGGAAATTTTCACAAAATTAATATGGCGCAGCAGTCACCTGACGGGAAACAGCGACGGACCGTTGCCACCTGTGGGACGGACGTCGCATGAATCCGTCGAGCCAGTACGTCTTCTGTTATTTTAAAAACTAGGTCAACACTGACGGAAACAATGACGGATCTTCAAACAAACTAAGACAGACCGTCGTCAGGGAATTGTCGCGGCATTAATGAGGCATACCCGACCCGACCCGGCTGGCGGTTTTTTTTAAAAAAAATCTTAACATTGTAAAATCCCAAACCTCATTTTCACCCCATTCCTTCACTCTCCTCTATTTCCCTCCCTTGTAACTTCAAAAAATCTGCTCCCTATTCAACGATCGTATTCCCCCAAAAATTCTCCAAAGTATAAAAGGTATATCGATAGTCGGATCTGCTGTTTTGGGTGTCTTTTATATCACCAAGTACCTTTCCCTCTTGTTTTTTACAAATTTGCAGGTATGTGGCTCTAATTTCCACTCATTTATATTGAATTTTTGTTTATCAATTAGTATTATCCAAGTTTTTCTTGATATGTTCATTTCTTTTATATAAAATTCTGTCTAACCTAGGTTAAAAATCTTCGAAATTGTCGTGTTTAAAACCCTAGAAATAGGTGTTTTAGCATTGCTAGTTTACTAGGTATTTGGGTTAGACAAATGTTGATTCAAACACTACCAATTTGATTTGGGTCATAGGGGATGAACGGGGCACCCCCAGTTCTGTCACTGAGTTATAGAACGATACCCCAATGACAGACCGTCGTACCCACGACAGACCGTCGTTAGGTTCATTCCAAAAGCCCTAACCCCCACTGTCAAATTTTATGGAAGTGTCCTCCCACGACACATGTGACGGACCATCATCCCCTCGACGGTCCGTCCTGCACAACCATTCTGGTTGTTAGAGACCCTATTCCTAAGGGTTTATCATTTTATTCCAAGTGTCCTTCAACAGACACACGCGACGGACCGTCATTCCTACGACGGTCCATCTTGCACAACCTTTCTAGTTGTCAGAGACCCTGTTCCTAAGGGTCTCTCTCTATTTTTCTAAGTGTCCTCAAACGGACAAGTACGACGGACCGTCATACCACGACGTCCGTCCGGCGTGAACCTTTATATTGTCAGAGGACCCCTCATCCTAAGGGTCCTCCATATTTTTTGAAGTTCCTCTGACGACACTTTACGACAGACACGTGTATTGGTGACAGTCCATCCTGCACATAAGTCATACTTGTCAGAGACACTCCTTCAGGGTTCTCCATATAAACAAGTCTAGGTAAGACACGACGGACTCCATGACGGTCGTCATAGTCACGATGAGTCATAAACATGGCCGTCGTTTTTTCCTAATACTATAGAAATGTATTTATTTTAATTTTTTTGTATTTAGTTAGTGTGGTTTTGCTTGTCTTGTTTTCACTTCTGTACTAAATATTGATCCTTTAAGGTACTCTCTAATTGGCACCCAAAAACAAGATCGAGTCTAATGTACGCGGGCGATTCGAAGTTTATCTGGCCCGTTGCCTCCTGGTCATTGGCTCTTTGATGATGAGCAGGACCCGAGTACGTGCCCCAGCACTTCACCATGCCCGTGTTGCACGTGATGCCAGAGACACACCCAAAAAGGTGGCGTCCAGCGTAGTCACTTCCTCCCAGAATGATGAGGAGCGCACACTGACCGACACACCTTCTATGTCAACCACCAATGAAGAAGGAGCATCTGGCTCCTTAGGAGTTTCGTGGTCAAAGGAAGCCTCCGGCTCTGCTAAGGTTCCCGCACCCGCCACAGCTGCAGCGTTGGCCTGGTCAGATGATGCTGGCAGTTCGGAATACACACCCGGCTCACCAGCTCGTGCTCTCACCCCGGCTACTTTCCAGCCCAATCGGTGGTCTATCGACGGGCAGTTATAAGTCTATTCCAATGCCATGTTCCTGAATGACAAAGGAGTTATGACTCGGACACTTACATTGGAGCGGCAGGTCCTTACAGGAAGTCTCCCGACGATGCCTGAGATCCATAATATTTTCACCAGACATCAATTGGAGTGGACAGAACGTCCACTAGGATGTTATAGTGGAGAGATGGTCCAAGAGTTCTATGCATCCTACGTAACGACTCTCCAATCACTGTTTGATAGGCGGTTTTCCCTCGCCAAACAAGCCCCACTAGAGCAGGTCCGAGTACGGGGTATTCAGGTTGAAATCTCCCTGACTGCCATCCGCCGGTTTCTGTACGGCAAGGATGTTGATGCTAGTCGTACCCCTCTCACTGCCGAGTTTGACTACCGATGACAGATTGTTAAAGATGCTCAATTCTTGCGTGATCCATCGCTGAGAGAGTCCACCAAAAGGGGATGACCCTGCACTTGTCCGTTGATGGAGAGGGTGCCGACTGGGTGACCGAGCCGAAGGGGGCAATCAAGAAGGCCAACCTGACTTTCACGGTGAAGTTTTTGTGGTTGATTGTTCACCACTGCCTTTCCCCCACAGCCAGTGATAATATCGTCACATGCGATCGAGCCAATACGATTGGCAGCGATGATAGCCGGGGTCGAGGTGGATTTTGTGTGGATTCTAAGGGCATAGCACGAGAGGGCTTTTAAGGTCTCACAACTGCTTACCATTTGCCCTGGTGAATGATATTTTCTCTCTGCAGGTCGCAAGTGTGCCGATATGGACAATTCGAATTAGCTTAGACCCTCTAGGACTTTATATAAGGCCTCATCAGAGATGAGGCCAATGAGTTGGTGCCATGCAGAGGGCCCCGTCCAGAGTTTCCCCCACTTGTTGACAATCTGCTGATATGGTAGCTTAGGCCCGTACGGCTACGCAGGCGGCTTCTACTGACACTACCCCAGTTGAGTCTATCCCGGGTAGTAGCACTTCCCCGAGATCCTCTCGCACAACCCTTTTACCTGCTCTGTTCCTGCTTGCTAGGGTCAAAAAATTAGAGGCGCAAATGTCTACACTTCTGCATAGAGCGGAAAATGGTCCAGCACATAGAGCGGAAGGTCGATGAGGTTCACCAGCACTTGGACGTATTGAGTTGCGGGTTCTAGCCCAGCCAGCTCATCCGGTGGATGTGTTGACCCTTCAGGCTGCGGTATATAGTCTTCGCGCAGATATTGATATGATCTTAGAGGCTACGGTGCCTGAATCTGAGGCCCCTTCTGTCGAGCCTGCTGAAGACACAGTGTTGCGGCCCTATTCGCCACTTCAGAGATTCCACCGGCTCCCCCTCGAGAGCATGCCAAGAGGCATAGGGGTCGAGTAGAGGATGAGGCGCGGGCACGGAAGAAAGAGCGCTAAGAGATGGAGGCTGCGAGGAGAGCCTCGCTTGAGGAAGAGGAGGCGCGTTAGTTGAGAGCATGAGAGTTAGCTGCTGTGGCGTTTAGATCCCGAACTGTGGAGATAGAGGGAGGCACTGCTGATAGTGTTGTTGTGGCTGAACACATCACTAAGGGTGTCCAGATTACAGAGAAAGTGGGTTTCGGGGAACCAGACCCACCAGGTTGCTGATCGTCGTTGCTTTGCGCCCCACTTTTGCTTCACCTACCACTCTAGTATTTAAATTATTTATGCATTGGGGACGATTGCATGTCTCTTTCTTGGGGGTGGGGTAAATGGAAAGTGAGTGCTAGGGTGAAGTCTGAGTAGCCCAATTCGCTATCATCTTTTGGGGTTTTCTTGCCTGTGTTCTTTTTCCCCAAGAGACTAAATTACTTTTTCTGTTGAACCGGCATGTCTATATCTGTGGTACATAGTTTAATTTTGGAGCATGATGGCTAAAAGGATTCTGATAAAATGGAAAAGATGCATCATAGGCCATAGTAATTGATAAATGTGTGGCTATAAGATGACATAGAGTACACCACTGCATTACCTAAATCTAAAAATTCGAATAGGTTGTTGAAATCTGGTAGAGTGATGAATGTAAAGGTGAGTGTGAGGTAAGATTAGAATAGCCATATTGTACTGAGGTAGGAACTTGCCTGGTTAGTCCTGCTAAATTACGTTTGTGTAATAGACAATTAGAAAGGATCACAGGACATATTCATATAGCCCCTTTTTAGCCTAAATGAAAGAAACCGCAAATGAAATTTAACCTTCTTTGATCCAAATGATTTGAGCTTAAATAGGACCTTTCATTTTCACCCCAACTGATCTTTTTGGGAATAATGTGTTGGCCATGGTCCATTCTGGGACATGTACACTCATCTTATGCCAAAAACATAGTTGAGGGTGGCATAATGCAGCAAACCAAAAACTTCTAGGATCTAACCTCACATTGGGTATTGGTTTGGACTCATGGCAAAAGCATGGAATGAGGGGATATTATGAGGAAATGATCTGAAATTGGGGTTGAAAGAACAAGAAGAGAGAAAGAAAAAAAAAGTTTAAAGTGACTCAGGAATTAGTTGAACGAACAAAAAGTAAAAGAAAAATACAAGCAAGAAAAAGAAGAGAGTCACTACATAAATGAAAAAAAAGGGAAAAAACAAGGTGAAAGAGATGGGAAAACTGGGCAAAATAAAATGATTAGAAATGGTTAATGGTTAGCCGATATGTCAAGGAGGGCAAAAGTCACTTAAAGTATACCTTAATATAACCTAACGACCCGAGGCCTATGTCACAAAGGCTAAGAAAGTTCTTACGTGATCCTAAGGGTTGTAAGGAACTTAAAAGCAGTGAAATAAGGGCAAGCTTATGGCAATAGGTCTGAATGAGGTGAATTTGTTCTGAGGAGTGAGCTGTTTTTAAGAGTAATCGTATTTACATAAATGAAATATGTGTGCAAAAATGAGGATTTGTTTTGAGTGAGGACATAGTTTGCATTACCGGAATGTTAGACACCTCGTGAGAAGAAATTGAGAGGATACGTGTTAATTCATGGTGGAGTCTATGTCATGGTCTATTTCCACATAATTCAAGCTATTAGTGATAGCATGCATAAATATGAGGATTTAATCAGGATGGATAGCCAAATGATTGCAAGGAAAAACATGGGATACTATTGTTACAGAGATTTGTTATTGAATCATAGTTAGTGTGTGCTTAGGACAAACAACGGAATATTTAAGTTGAGGGGGGTTGATATACCGTGGTTCACGGTACTTATTATACTTTTTCGTAAAGTTTAGTGTGTCCACAAGCCTTTTTGTGCTCTTTTAGATAGTGTCTCCATATTTGCAGGAAATTAAAAGCCCTTTTGTGCTAGTTTTATACAAGTATCTCCCCTTATTTGCCAGAAAATCTGTTCTCCCCCCCCCCCCCCAGATGAGTGCGGAGGTTTTTGAGCAAAGAAATGCAGAAGAGGACCACCTTACAAGAGCTGTGACGGGTGGGAAAGGGAGATGGTCCGTAATGCTTGTAACGGTCCCTAGGTGGCAGCGTAGTGCAGCTGCTGAAGGAAGATGGAGAAGTCTAAACAAGTGTGGAGTTACGGAGCTTATGACGGTCCGTCCTGCAAGTTCGTCATGAACTTCAGAGAAGTAGTCCAATACCCATATTCCAAGAGTTCAAGTGTTTTGGAGCGGAGACCCTCGATGGACCGTTGTGCCTGTGACGATCCGTCACACTTGTCGTCGAGGGTAATGAAGAAAGCAGTAGAAGAAATTGTTGGTCATTTTTGTTGATTAATCAAGCAAACTTTCATATTTTAATCTTTCTCATTGAAGTAAGTACATAATTCTATAAATATATTTGAGTATTGTGATTATGAATCATGGGTACTAAAATCCATTAACTAGGGTTGTGGGAAACCATGGGCAAATATGAGGTAAAACAACAAAAATAAAATTCTAGAATAATGACGTACTGGAATTTTGATAATTCTTGGCTTAGAAGTCTTTTTAACGGATGGGACAACGTTAGAACTCGCCTAATGCTACTTGCCAAACCAAGGAGGTAGATAATAGGAAAGGGAATTATAAAACATAGATTTACTGTATATTAATCTAATAGGCTAGTATTTATGGTAACGAGGGTAATAACTTAGTCAAATATCGGGAATAGATGCTTAATATGAGTAAGGGTAAGGGTTAGCAGTCGTACCAAGGGATTTAGAATACATAACTTCATCACTTTGCATTTGCAAGAGACAAGAAAAGATTTGTTATAGTAAAGAATTATCAAGTTATGAACCTGTTGGAACCCCAAGACTAAAACCTAGTTACTTACATTAATTGGAATTAAACTCCACCATTCGAAGCTGCTTTAAGGATCTATTTCAATTTCGCTAGTTAGTGTTTCATTTATTTTATATAGGAAAACCCCCCCTTTGATTGTTTTTTGCTTTTCAAAAGGACGTAATTGACCGAACATTAGTAATAATAAATTTGAAGTGTTAAGTCTAAAACTATTTTCTCGTGGGAACGATTTCCCAACCTCACTGAGTTGGGTTATTTACTTGACCACGACCGCTTTAACTTCTGATTTGAGAAGTAAGTTTGAGCGTATAAACAAGGAAGTCAAATACTTGGAGAAATACCTTTGTGTGCAATCCACTCAAACCCAGCCACAAGATGAGATCGAGAAAGAGAGAGATGGATTCAAATGAGACGTGATTTGGGTTGGTATTTAAAACATTCATGGGTGATAGAAAAGAATAAATGCAGTTAACTTACTGGTCTTAAGTCATACCACCAATGATGAATGTATTGATGTGGGAGGACTCCTATGCAGTAAATGAGCAGACAGTGCGGGTTCTGACCGAGTTCCGAGAGCTCAACTCAGGATAGTGGCGCCAGCAAGGGAGCCAAGGTTGGATCTATGGAACTATAAACGTGAGAGTAATTATGGCCGAGATGAAATACAAACTGACGAACAAAAAACTTAAACAGGGGTAACTATGGTAAAAGAAATGATAGGAAAAGGGACATAGGTCCCTCCAAAAATCGTTTTGAAGTTTACTCTTAGGGATGGGAGATTAGTATGGCCTGAGAAGGTGAGGATAGTTGCACAAAAATGGGAGAGGTTCAAGGATAAAGAGAGCACATGAAGATTTAAGGATGACTAAGTTCTTTAGTAGGTTATTGGTGCAGAAAGTAGATACACATGCAATATCGATTTAAGCAGATCGGAGTAGTTGCTGCAAATGGCCCAATTTATCTGCGTGGACTGTGAACACACGGAACCCGGGACACTATCATAGCAAAACAGGTTAGAAATCTGAAAAATGATGCACGCTATATGACAATCACTACTTGGGATGGTAAGCAAACCATTGACCCACCTATGACATCTAATGGGAAAAGGTGAGAAAGGATAATGATAAGGTGGTAGAGGGTAGTGGTGAAGCAGAAGATAGAACATGAAAAGATGCAGAAGTACCTGTAAAGGTAATTCCCATTCCTAGACCCATCCCCTTTCCTCAGAGATTAGTAAAAAAGACCAAGGATGGTAAATATCAATGTTTTATAACAATGCTAAAACAATTTTCTATTAATTCCCTTTGGTAGAAGCTCTAGAACAAATGTCCAATTATGCCTAGTTTATGATAGATCTGGTAACAATGAAAAGATCGGTCACTTTGGAAGATGATGATAGAATGCAGCATTGTACTGCTATTGCTACAACATCTCTCGTACAAAAGAAAGAAGATCCAGGTGCGTTTTACTATTAATTGTACAGTACGGGTAATGACATTTTGCGAAAAGCCATTATGTGATCCGGGGAAAGTTAAATCTCATGACCTATCGTTTAAAGAGGTGGGTTTGGGTCACCCAAAGCCCACTGCGATGCGACTACTGATTGCTAATAGAATAGTGAAAAGTCCTATAGGGATACTCCACGATGTGCAAGTAAAAGTGGATCGTTCACTGCGATGTGGCTATTGATTGCTAATCGAATAGTGAAAAGGCCTATAGGGATACTTCACGATGTGCAAGTAAAAGTGGATCGTTCATATTTCTAGAAGATTTTGTTATTCTTGGTTGTGAAGTCGATTTTGAAGTGCCTATTATTCTTTGGAGGCCATTCCTTGCTATGTGTAGAGCCTTAGTTTATATGAAAAAGGGGCAGATGAATTTTGGGTGAAACAATGAAGAAGCGGACCTCAAACATTTGTAGGTCCAATTGAGGCAGAGTGGTGAGCTCCATCAGGTATCTGCATATCTTCAAAGAAAAGAGGTAGAGGATAATGACCTAAAAGTTGAAAACGAGAGTTATGGTTGGGGATTTGGTGCTTTTAGATAGTGTAGGTATGTGTTGCTTCCGGGCAAGTCAAGCCAAACGGATGGGCCCTACATATTACCAAAAAAACTATTTCTTCATGGAGCAGTGAGTTAGAAAACAAGGGAGGGAGTGCTGTTTTGTTTGTTTAAGGTGAATGGAGAACGAAAATATAAAACTATATTTTGCATACTGCATCAGGGTGAATTGAAGTGATAGAGCATTTACCATCTCCTGTGAAGGCGAGTATCAAGTATCCTCAGTAGGGTGTGTCGGCGACAATTAAATCAAAATCTTGGTGGGAGGGGCAACCCATTCTTTATAGTTTTTTTTTAATAATAGTAGCATTTTCTACTATTGGATTTTAAATTTCCAGGCACGTCACCAGGAAATTTTGCAGAAAATCACTCTGCAGTAGTTACTAAAGGATACATCAAAAGACCGCCATGCATGCGGTTGACCGTCACATGAATTCGTTGGGCCAGGTACGTGTTTCTGTTATTTTCTAAACTATGGCATACGCGACGGAACAAACGACGGACCCTCACAACTGCGACGGACCATCGTCGGGGACTCATCACGCCATTAATGAAGCGTACCCGCCCCGACCCGGCTAGGGTTTTGTAAAAATTCTTAACATTTTAAAACCCCACCCCCTTCATTTCACCCATTTCCTTCCCTCTTCCTCCCATTTCCCTCCCTTTTCAACTTTCAATTTCCTACCTCTCTCTTTTTCAATCGATAATTTTCCCAAATTCTTCAATTTCTATAATCCACTATCTAATAGTCTGAGAGTGAGCAGTGAAAATAAGGGCAAGCTTATGGAAATATGTATGAATGAGTTGTGAATCT
The DNA here is from genome assembly GCA_027704765.1 of Solanum habrochaites. Taxonomy (NCBI): domain Eukaryota; kingdom Viridiplantae; phylum Streptophyta; class Magnoliopsida; order Solanales; family Solanaceae; genus Solanum; species Solanum habrochaites. The sequence continues at coordinate 54,053,639 of JAKWJA010002500.1, forward strand.
GTTCCTAGAGTGAGTGTTGAAAAGTTATACTTATACTCAAACTGAAATCATTGTGTGAAAAATAAGGATATTGTTTTGAAGTTAGGACACTTGTTCCAATAAAAAAAATATTTGCACCTCGGTGAGAAATTGAAGAGCATAGGTGTTAGTGCATGAGAGTCTGTGTCATGGGTTCTAATACAACCCATAAGAAGGGACTAATAGTGATAGCATGAATAATATGATGAGGACTGGTTCGGGGATAGATTAGCCAAATGATGGAAAGATAAACATGGATACTATTGTACAAAGAATTTTGGTATTGAGTAATAGTGCATCGATTGAGGATTTAAACAAACGAGTTTAAGTGAGGGTGTTATATACCGGGTTTCACGTATGATTTTTATATTTTCCCCTAATTTAGTGTTGTCCAAAAGCCATTTGTACTAAATTTTTATGTAAGTTTCTTAAGTTGCAGAAATCTGTCTAAAAGAGAATGTGGCGGTTTTTGAGCAGAAATGCGGAAAGAAAAGTACCACCTACGGAAACTTGTGACCGGTTCGTCGTGACCGGGTTATGAAGGTATGTAGGTGTATCGTAGTGAAGCTTGATGAAGGAACAGATGGGGAAGTCTGACCAAGTGGTGGGTTACACAAGTGGTGACGGACAATCGTAGCCAGATGTCAGTCATGCTGTTCTCATGAAGATCAGAGAAGTAGTAGTCCCCGGTACCCCAATTCAAACAGTTTCAAGTGTTATGGAAGGAGACCCTCCACGGTTTGTTGTGCCTGTGACGATCCGTCATACCTGCCGTCCAGGGTAATGAAGAGAGTAGCATAAAAATTTAACATGTATGGGACGACGGAGTACATGACGACCTGTCGTTACCACGACGTCCCGTTGCGAGGTCCGTTGACCCAGTCGCGTTTTGATATATTTCCAGAAAATAGAGTCATTATTTAATTAGGTTTTTATTTTTTATAAAGATTTTGAAAAACCTCATTTTTGGGGTTAGACTCTTGGTTATTTGAGCTATTTTGTGGATTAGACTAGGTGATTATTTATACACTTTTGGGGATCTTTTAGGCTTCAATTAATTCAGTAATTGATTGTTGGTGATTTTTATTGATTAATCAAGTGAAAACTTCTGGGATTTTCTTTCTTTCTCATTGAAGTAAGGCGATGAGTAGAGTAAGTGCATGAATTCTATAACATATTAAAGATTGTGATTATGACTATGAGTAACTAAAAATCCATAACTGGGTTGTGGGAACATGGCGAATAATGAGGTAAAACGTAACTTAAACTAACATTCTAGGAATAGTGGTCTTGCATGTATTGATAATTCTTTCCCTTAGAAGTTTTTAACGATAGGGCCAACGTTAGAACTCGCCTAATGATGCTTGTTATACCAAGGAGGTAGAAATAGGAAAAGAATTATCAACATAGATTAGTGTTATACTATCGAATGGCTAGAATTGAATTGGTTAAGAGGTAAGGTAAAAAACTTAGTCAATATCGAATACGATGCTTTTATGAGGTAAAGGTAAAAGTAAGGGTAGTTTAGCAACACACATAGCCGGACCAAGGTGCGGAGTGAAATTTTCTAGGGCCATACAAGGATTTAAAAATACATAATTATCACTTTATGCAAGATATAGGCAAAAAATGTTTATTAAGTTAGGAATTATCAGTTATGGAACACTGTGGGGAAACACGTAAAACACTAGTTATTTTATTAATTGATTAAACTAACAACATTTGAAGCGGGGTAGTGTCTCATTTAATTTAGATAGTTATTTTGATTTTTAGAAGAAGTAAAAAAAAGCCCCTTTTATTGTCTTTGCTTTTCTATGAAATAATTACTAAATAGTAGTAATAATAGATTGAAGTAACTCGAGAACTATTTTCCTCGTGGGAACGATCATAACCTCATTAGTTGGGTTCTTTATTTTGATCCGACCTCGTGATTCTATTGAGAAGTAAGTTGAGAGTAAGCAGCACGTTCGAGTCTAGTAACAAATGTGAACAGAGAGCTTTCAAAAGTTTCTTAGATCTTTGACCACCCCCAACACCCGAATTGTTGCACTTCGGTTGAAAGAAATATATTATTTTTGTTGTGTTGTTCAGTATTGGAGGGCTTGAGGTACGATTTAATGAAAAATAAAGCATGTCATAACTATGCATCACAAAATTGAGGTGATTGAGGTGAGTGAAATAACCCCACACAATTTGAGTTGGCGTGTAGTGGTTTCTATCAAGATCTAGTGAATGTTTTTCTAGGCGTCAAGTCGTTAATTAGTACGAAGCCACTGTAGTTCCAAGTATTCACTAAAAAGAATCTTAAATTCGAAAAGACGAAAAAACGTTGGAAGTTGGAGGGAAGTAGTAGTAGTTAATCAACGAATGTGATGTTACCATCCAGTATTCATTCCGGCAAGGCGATCATGGAGGAAGGGACAATAAAGTAAAAGGCGGGAGTGTGGTAGTGTTAACTTGCGGAGTTTTCAAAAGACCTTTGACTAAGGAAATTCAAACCCTAGAGTTTAAGTTCATGCAATTGGGAATCTCATAAATAGGTGGATTTTAAGTTAGAATTGAGGTTAAGGACATACTAATTGAAGATATCAAAGAAAAACAGTTTGAGGATAAAAAATTAAAATAGCTTAGAAAGAAGACAATGTCTAGTAAGGCAACTTGATGCGGGAGTTGTGCTTAGTTTTGAAGGGAGAATTTGCGTTCCCTGTGTGGATGATTTAATCAAGAAAATATTAGCAGAATCCCATGGTTCGTGCTATTCCATTCATGCGAGTGTAACCAAGATGTGCTGAGATTTTAAATGATTTTATTGGTAGCCAAGCATGAGTTGTGGCTAAATTCATTAACTTCCAATAAGTAAAATATGAGCACCAAAGCCTACATGTGTTCTCTAGCTAATGTCGATTCCGGATATGGAAGTGGGAAATGATAGATATGGACTTTGTGGTTAGTCTCCCCAAGACCTTTGGGAAGTTTGATTCTATTTGGGTAGTGGTTGGAAGATTGAATAAGACAACCCACTTAATTACGGTTGGACTAGACTATAATGCGCTACAGGCTAAGGTGTTTGTGAAACAGATAGTAAGGCTGCACGGAATGCCCATTTCTATCATTTCGGATTGTGGTACACACTTCACATCCATGTCTAAGGGAAAATTATATGAGGAGTTGGCTACTCAACTCACCTTTAGCACTGACTTCCGTAGGCAAAATTATATGATCGACATTGGAGTACATTGGGTAAGTTACTACCTTTGTGTGAGTTCACATATAATTACAATTAAAACTCTAGCAATGATATGGTACCATTTGAGGAACTTTATGAGAGGGGTAGTAGATCACCATAAAATGGCCTGAGGCTAGAGATATGAAACCTTTGGGGGTTGACTTGGTGTATAACTCTCATGATAAGGTAAGAAGCATCCTTGCTAATCTCCTAAAAATCCAAAGTTGATAGAAAAGGTATGTAGATGATAAGGTAAGACAAATGTAATTTCAAAATAGAGAGAGAGTTCTCCTTAAAGTGTCCCCTAAGAAAGGGGTTATGAAATTAGGCAATAAGGGAAACATTAGACCTTGGTATATTGGACCCTTGAGTATAATTTTGTAGGCCATCGGCCTATATATTTGCTTACCTACGAACTATCTAGAGTTCATCCAGTAGTATTTCAGTGTCCATGTTGAAGAAAGTATATGGGGATAGGGATTCATCACACATAGGACAACAATTTTATAGAAAGACACTCTAGTATGAGGAGGAAATAGTGGTTAATTCTTGATTGCGACATACAAAAGTGAGGACCAAGGAGATAAGTTATGAATGGTACAATAGGTTTATTTTCAATCGAGGAAGTACCTTGGAAACAAGGGAAAAAACATATGTTGTGACAAGTATCCTCAGTTATTCAATGATTTTAGTGTATTCTAACCATACTTAGCTAGTAAAGTGTTTCCTAGTTATCACAAAAGGGACGAGTGTGGTCAAATGGTATAAATTATAACCAACGTGATTTTCTGTCATTAGGGAAAAGCAAATGGAATGGAATTGTGGCCGAAAATCTTTAAGAGTAACTTCGAAATTCCTAACTTAGTCCACAATTGATGAAACGGAGTATGTGAGATACAAGGGAAATCTTTAAATGAATAGATATCTAATTATGGTTTTGATCAATGATTAGATATTTCAGGGACATTATAAAAATCAAATGAACTTTAGGACATCAAATCGAGGGAAGTAGATTAAGTAGATTACCAAAACCTATCTTAGTGCGAACGGGTAGTTTTTGAATGTCATGGGTTAAAGGTGAGATTTTTATGGGGGTTTGAAACTCTAATTGTAACGTTTTTGTCTGCGCGCAAGCCACTATGAAAGGATATATTTTGCAATGGTGGGGCTGTTGTGCCGGTATGAGAGCCATTTTAGCAGCCCAATCGCGACTGCAGTAAGGATTAAACCCCAAAAAAGTAAGGACTACTATATCGTTTCATAAAAAACTTTTGATTAATAATCTCAAAGTTGAGGAAGGAAAAATCGGTATTTAAAATATGTGACCTAAGTTATATTTTGGGAGTAGTATTGAGCACTGATATGGGGGGATATTTCTAATAACTCACAACCCTCACACACCACGTAGATCACGTGGGTACAAAGGTTCATACTTTGATGATTCCTTATTTATTTTAATTATAACATAGTGGATCCACTTAGTTGAGGATTTATATACCCTGGAAAGGTATCTAACAGTTCTTGGAGCATGAGCGAGACACTGTATCAGCACAACTAATAGTAATGATTATAGGATAGAGAATCTCCCAAGTAGAGTTTATTTTATATTTTTACATAAAAATTGAGTTGTATTCTATTTTAAAATATATTGAGTTGTTATCTACTTGCTAAAAAATATTTTTTATTTCGATTGTTATTGTTTTTATCTTGAAATTAGTTGAGGCAGAGTTGAGTTCAGATGATGTTTGTTGTCTTTTCAGTTAAGGCTTATATCATGTTTTATATTTCCCCTTGCATGCTCGTAAAAACCATCCAATAACTCCATTTGGCTTGCATATTTCATGAAGCAGACACATGTAACCAAAATCATCAACCATCGCTTCGTTGATACAGTTGAATTCTAGAGGGTTTTTATGGTAAACCTCCTTGTTTTCGGAGGATCCTTTATTTATCTTCACTTATTTCAGTTTTTTAGGATGATAGGAGGTCTGGTCCCTACATCTCTCATAGTATTAAAGTCTTAACCAGTTGAAAGCAGTAGGTTCATGAGTCTTTTTCATTTTTCAGTTATTAATGTTCTAGACTTGGACTTGACAATTTGTAGTTGAATATTTATTATATTTGAGGTTTGTATTATTTGAGTTTATTTTGTTAATATTAGTCAATGTTGAAGTAAGTAAGCTTCGTTAGAGTTAGGTAAGACCAAGTGTTCTCTTGGGGCCAACAGTGTTTCTCGAGTGTTGGTCACGTCTAGGATATAGGCCCGAGTCATAATATTTCTCTAGGAGATATGAGTTACAACGATTACAAAATTCACAAGAGAAAAATGATGATTTCTCACATCTATCAAAATGATAAGGAATTTTGTATACAGTTTCTCATTAATCTTTTATGAAAATTCCTTGGATAAGTTTCTAGCTAAAGAGATATTTTTTAAATAAATTGTTCCTTTTTCATGTTTAGGAATAGATGAAAGCATCAAAATGATGACTCTTTCAAGATACCGAGTCATCTAACTATAGTTGGACAGTCATCAAACCAACTACCTTGTTACATTCGGTAATGATCCAGCCATTCATCTTGTTATAAATGGACATGTTTTATTTATTTTGTAAAGAGGGCAATACGATTTGTTATTCTCTGAGAGGGACATTATATGATTAGTCAAAGAAGTCCTCCATCGAAGAATATTCATAATTAACTTCTACTCTGAGGTGAAGGGTGGGTACCTTATTTATTCTTTTATAGTCGGAAGAAGTTGGCTTTTCCAGATATTCTTAAGTCATATGTATTCAAAGGTGAAAGATGTGAAGGCTATCTATTCCATATTGAAGTCTTAGGAAATTGAATTTTCAAGATACTTTTAGGGCATATCTATTCATAGATGAAGGATATTTGCCGTATATATTCCATGCTGAAGTCGAAGGAGTGCTAAACATGAAAGATATTTTAGGCATATCTATCATAGGTGTAAAGGAGGGGCACCCTATAATTTTACCCTTGATGTAAGAGGAGGAATGACGTTGAAAAGATATATTTAAGTCGCATCTATACTGCGATGAAGGAGTGCACCCTATGTTTATTTCATGTTGAATGAAGTTAAAGGAAGCTGATAGTGAAAGGTACTTTGAAATCCCATCTACTGGAGGTGAAAAGATTGCAACCAATCTATTTCATGTTGACATGAGGATGATGATGTTCAAAGATATTTTATAGTCAATCATTTTATGGTGAGAAAGTGCACCCTATTTATATTACATGTTGAATGGAGGAGGCTAACATAGAAAGATATTTTAAGCTGAATTATTCAGATCGGTGACAGTGTTGTACCTTATATAATCCATATTGAATTAGGATTAGACCCATGTTGTAGATATTCATATTACATGCCAGAAGTAGAAATGTCACATATATCCCATTGATAAATATCATAAGTATACGTGATGGGCATGGATTAACTTTTCCCAAAGTTTCCAACCCACTGGATCATCCTCATGGGCCACCCATTTCTATATAGGAGAGAAGTTCAAGGAGGCGAATTGAAAGATATGTTTTAGTTCATATAAATACTTAAGATGAAGGATGTGCACCATTTAGCTCCTGTTGAAGGGGTTTTTAAGGGAAAAAGCTGACATTGAAAGATACTTTAAAATTTCATCAATTTGGAGGTGAAGGATGCGTACCCATCTATTCCATGTTGAAGTTGAAGGAGGCTGATGTTAATATACTTTTAAGTCACATCTATTTTGAGGTGCAGAAAGTGCACCCTATCTATTTCATGTTAAAGTTGGAGGAGGCTAACGTAGAATGTTATTTTGAAGTTAAATTTATTTAGTGTTGAAGGATGTGCACCTTATATAATCCATATTGAAGTAGGATTAGACCAATGTTGAAATATATTCATATTACATCGCCAGAAGTGGAAATGTTCACATATATCCCATTGACAATTTATCATATGGTCCTACTGTTGGGTATGAATTTACTTTTCCCAAAGTTCCTATCAATGTATCATCTTCATTCGTCCTACTAATGGACATACATTCATATCCTACTGAAGGATTATCTCATTTTTCCTATAGAGATACATGTATTTATATCATTCTGATGTACTATTTTCATTCATCCTACCGATTAACATACATTCATATCCGATCGATGAATCATTTTCATTCATTCTACCGATTGACATGTATTTATATCTTACGGATGGATCATCTTCATTATTCCAAAGGGTGGGAATGTTATATCATACTAATGGATCAACAAATATCTTATCGACGAATTCTCAAATGTCCGATTGATGAACTTACATTTATATTTTCAAAAATATCCTACTACTGGATCATTCTCATTTTTCCTATCAATTGACAAACTATTATAGTGCAAAATATCCTACTGCTGAAATTCTATGCATTCCTACAAACATATATGCTTTTTATTGTGACAAATATTTTATCAATGGATTCACATTTATCATATCAAAGAAATGACAATCTTTTATCACAAAAGTTTATTTGTCAATAGATAGTTTGTCTTTTAATAACTAACACACACTTCAACAAATGAACTATAAACTATTAGCATGCATGGATTTTGATGGAAGAATGACTTTGAATAACAAAGATTATAGCGTATACATAAAAACATGCAGAGATGATGATGGAAATTATTAAAAGGGATGTTACCCTTTTCTTTAAATTATGCTCTACGAATGATTTTTTTTAATTAAAACATCAAAAGGATGCATCTCAATTAAGCCATAGGTGTGGACTATATCTACAAGTACACAACATAGCGATAAAACATATGATAACATATTGAGAAGTGTAATGACCTGATGCCGTCATCCAACGAAGAATGAATTGGGGCAACATAACTGTTTGTAGTAACTTTGAATTTTTTAACCTAGTCCTGATTTGGAAAAAATTAGAGTCATTCAGGTGTACAAAAATGTAGTACTGAATGAGAGACCTAATTATTTTTTGGATACATGAGTTGATATCTAAGACGATAAGAAATCCTTACTACTTTAGGCAATCGAATTTTGATGAGTACATCTCTGGGAATTAATATTAGTGTGGAAGGTATTTTTTGAGCATCGTTTGCTAGAAGTGCGTTGAGAAAGCATATTTTGGATTTCCTTCAAGGGACTCACTTGTATCATTTGTGCCTCTCTAGCGAGAATATTACTGTTGGGGCGGTGCCTCTTTTGTTGGATGGAGACATCTATATAATGTTGATGATGTACTTATGTTTGTGATTGTGGTGTGTCAATGGGATTGGATTTCCATGTTACATCATACTAACTTTGATTGGATTGCCATGTCCGGACATAAATAGTGGATGTGATTGACACATTGTGACATAAATATGGGATCGATTGTCATTTCTCGACATAAAATATGGGATAATCGAATGCCACATTCTTGGCAAAACTAACAATAGTTGGGTTCCCATGAGAGGACCATTGAATTGTTCAGTGAGGGACCTATAAGTGTTGTTACATCTACTTGTGTGATCTCCATTCAGCCTAATGAAGATTGATATTAAAAGACATTGTTTCTCTAAAATGATTTAATTATATATTGTTGAGAATTAAGAAACTGTAAATTGATGTGAATGATTATTATCTTGTATATGTTTTGTATATACCTATTTTATATTGTTATGGTTACTTAGATATGTTTCAGTGATTAGGATATCTGCATGATCCTACTAGTACACTATGGTTGTGTACTGATACGATAGTTGCTCCTATTCTTGTTGAGTAAAGAACATCTTATGGAAGCTATTGACAGACCTTTTTAAGAAGATCAGTGAACATTTCAAATTAAAGGATGATCTAGTTCTTTCGGGATGCCTTGGGTTCTCCATTGGTTAAGTCCATTTTTTTCGGACTCAGACTATTTGTTAAGGTGTTGTTTAGTAATGGTTGTACCCCTTGTTCTTAGATTTTGTCATTCGTAGTATTTTGGTACAATGACTTTAAGGTTCTAGGAGTTATATTTCCGTATTTGTGTCACTTCATTTGTTTAGTTCCTTAGAAAATAATTTAGTAATATTAAAATGCTTTTGGTATATTTTAATGCCTAATGCCTAGTTTTTCATTAAGGTACTTGATTCTGTGTAGTAGTGGTTCTACCATAGGAGGATTAATATGTGTGCGAATCACGACGGTTCGGGTCGTGACAAGTTTGTATCAAATTCATAGGTTTGTTGATCCTGTTGAACCAAAATGAGTCTATTAGAGTCTTACGAAATTGTACAATGATGTTCATACTTTTCCTCGAGAGGATATAGGACTTTAGGGAAAACTCATATCTTTCTTCTCCTTCGTGCTATGACTTGAATCCAATTGGTGTATGGGTGATACAAATTGATATCTTTCCTCCTTCACTGTATGGTTTGAAATAGAGTAAAAACATTGGTAACATCATTACTAGCAAGAGAGGATATGTATATACTACCGACAGTTGAATAGGGTCGCCATTCTTAATAGGAAACCATTGCCTCGGATAGATAAAATTTTTGACCAATTACAAGAAGCATTAATTTTTTGTATGATTAATTTAAGGTCTGGATAACATCAGTTAAAGATTGAGGCGGTAAGAAATGGGTTCGACCAAGTTCTATGATAGGAATTAACAGTTTTGTGGGGATGTCTAGTTACAATTATCGTTTATTGTATGAGTTAATTCCACTTGGTATCTACCAATTCCAATTGGTATCTCAACGAAGTGAACTAGATGTCGTGGTTACAATTGAGGGCCCCAAGCATAGCAAATTTGAAAATGAGAATGTTTCAATTGGTATCTGGCCCTAGGGGTTGTGATTCTGGTTGTCTGAATTAACTGCGAATGAGAAGGTGTAATTTCTTTTGTGTGATAGGGTGATTATGTGCCCAATAAATGTGTGTCTAAACATATATATGTACAGTATGTTGTGGTGATCATTGAAGTTATGCAAGTTGTAAAAACTTGAGTATCGTGAAACTCATTGTGAAAGGAAGATATTAACTAAGGATTGTGTGTGTGTGTAGAGGTATCCTTGGGATGTGTGTTTTGTGATGATAAGTTTTCAAGAATGAATTGGTTTGTGTATTGTGGGGTTGACTAAGGGTAGACAATGATTCTCCTAGTTATGAGGATTATTCAAAAATTTCTAAGTTGGGAACCTTATGGAAGATAAGAAAAGAAATGAAACCAAGAAAAATTATTGGCAGGGGGTTCTATTTCTATTTTGGCCGCTGGCGTGGGACATTTCCTGCCAAATCGAAGCTGCCAATACAGGATTCCTCTGACAAGAGCAGGACAGAGCGAGATAGAATCTCAGCATGATCTCCCCTATTTTTCTAGTCATAATTATAGACCGCGAATCACACCCAAACTAACCCCCGCGATCTGATGTGGTGGTTGGTAATAAAATATAGGTTATTACGTGTGTTTAAATATGTGGAGAACCTGGGCATATGAGGGTCGTATGTAGTGACCAAAAATACTATAACTGTTGTGACTAAACTTCTATTATCTTATTAGATTGGGGTTCTACTTATTTGTATGCGTTATTTGAATTTCCTCGGGATATGATGTGGCTTTTGATATACTTTATGTCCCCATGCATGTTTCTACCCTAGTTGAGGAGTCACTTATTGTCAGCCATGTATATCGTGTTGTCCTGTTGTGTTTTGGATTTTTAGATATAGGTTGATTTGGCTATGATGAATATGAATGTCTTGATATAATCTTAGGCATGAATTGGTTGTCCCCCTCTATTATACTGGGTTTATTGTATGTAAAAGATGGTTACTTCTAGAGATCCCTGGTGGTACAGGTTAGAGTGAAAAAGGGGTACAAGCCTAAGTAAGTCAGCTAAGGACATATCTTCGTGCAGGGTTGGAACTAGTGGGGCAAGATGTTAGGCGTATGTCTCATATTGTATGTGAGAGCGGGGAATACCCCCCTCTTGAGGCTAATTCCTGTTTTTTAAGAATGAGAGTCTTAAAGCTCAATTATAAGGGCTCTTGGATAAAGGTTCATCCGCCTAATGCCTAGGGGTGCTCCTATATGGAAGGTTAAGAAAAAAGGGTTATTAGGATGACTGTGATTTATCCTAAGAATAAGGATTATGATTAATAAAGAATGACAAGTTATGTATTAAAGAAAGTCTTATTTAGTTAGACTGGGTGAAGGCAATGGAAAGATTTTAGTACTGCATAACAAAACATTGTGTTAGACCATTGAATTATCATGAAGTATACTTAGTGAGGTTGTTATTTGATTAAAATGTTAATTTGTATTTATAGGCAAGGCTGACTGAGCATAATGCTAAGTAACTACTCGTGGTAGATTGTGATGGAATGCAACTATATTATAAGATTGCGTCTAAGCGAAATTAGTGTCCTAATAATGAATTGCAAGCATCTGGTTTTAAATACTTATGGTAGATTGTGACTTGCAAGTATCTGGTTTTAACTACTTGTGGTAGATTGTGATAGAATGCAACTATATTATAAGATTGCGTCTAAGCGAAATTAATGTCGTAATAATGACTTGCAAGTATCTGGTTTTGGTTTTCTATTATTTGGTGAGTAACGTTGTTGTACGGAATGTTATAAGAGCTTGTGGGACACCATTCAAATAGATACTAAAAATATAGATTCGTAATAAAGAAAAATTAAGGGATGGAAGTGCAACATTAGAGAGAGACGAGAGCAAAGAATATTATTTGATCTTTGATAAGACTAAAGAAGGTATTTTAAGAGGGGGGGGGGATAGGCAATGGAAATAATGTCACCACAATCCATCATATTTTTATTAAACTATGCAAAAACACTTGAGAAATGAGTGTACAGACACTAGTGAAAGCACATGATATTGTTTTTTTTGTTTTTAGTTTTCAAATGAATACAATTTATTTTTAGAAAAAAATATTATGTAAGATCGATGGGGAGCGTTCAACAGATAATAGAAAAATTCAGGAGATTTCATTAAAAATCTTCAAATATAAACAAAATGTTGATAGATAAGGGTGTTTGTCATACCAATTGAATTTACAATTCAATTTTAATTGACAGTCTATATTTGTGATGATATTTTTTTTCTAAAGGTATGAATTTTAAAAGTAAGAATGATTCATTCATATGAGGTATTAAGTGATTTGAAGAAGTACACCGTAGATGACTCATAAAACATTATTATTAACTGATTGTAAGTACCTAAGAAGGTTTCACTTACAAAAATAAAAGGTTGGGCTATAATAAGTAAATGGTCGGAGGTTATGATGGTGGTTAGTATTGTCAGTGTGATTTCACTAGCTATGTCATGACAGCTTTTCCTTTGGGGAGGATCCTAGTGGGGGGATCATTGTTTTGATCTTGCACTGTATCTTGGTTGCGTGGGATTGATTTGGCAGACATGTTAATTTCAGATGACGATGTGATATTGGGTTTTAATTGTACGACCTTATTAGGAGGAATTTATAGAAGGGCTACCTTGGGCATATTTTATTGTTATCCAACAATATTTTTTTTGCTTGTCGTAAAGGGTCATTGTATCAATGATGTGTGGTGAATGTGGGGATCATTGAATCCAATTTTACTGCTTCTGATGTAATCTACAATTACTAAATATCGCATTTCAATATTTTATTGGAGGTTTGGTTGGTTTGTATGTTAGACATATCTTTTTAAGAAGTATTGATGTTTAAGATTGGAACTTTTTACATAAGCTTATGGAAATTTTATGTGCAGAATGGAGGATGATTGTTGGGGTATTTATGAGTGGAGTGGGTGTTTAGGTTCACTTTTAATGTGAAATTTTTTTATTTTGTTTATTCATAGTTATATGAACCAAAGGATTAACTTTATAACTGTGTAAAGATTCTTGATAAACATTATGGAAAACGTTGTGTCGGATCACCTTGGTGTGGTTGTTGGGATTCATTTTGTTGATTATTAGTTTTACATTCAACAATATTTATACTCAAAATGTGAGATGACTCATTAAGGCATTGTAGGGAAGATGTGTGGTGTTCAAACTTTGTTGGTTTGAGGTAGGAGTTGTGAAATACTTAGGGGTAATAAGTTTTGGGAAGAACGGCATGCTAGACAAGTATCCCTAGCAATTCGATGATTCAGATACTACTCTATACATACTTTACATAGTCTTCTCCTAGTTCATCACTTGGAGACGAATGAACAGTAAATTGGTATCTATTGTAACGGCCTGATTCCTTCGTAAGGGAAAAGTCAATGATGAATGGATTGGGGACACAAAACCTTTTCGTAGTTACTTGAAATTTCCTAATAGTCTAGATTTGAACGAAATTGAGTCATTAAGATTTAGGAAATCTAGTAATTGATGATAGATGTAATTGTGAATTTTATTACATAAGTGGATATCTAATATGATGAGGAATTCGTAGGAATTTATGGAAACAAATTTGGATGAGTAGATTTTTGGGAAGTGATATTATCATGAAAGATATTTTCTGAGTGTCGTTGGTTAGAGGCTCATTATGAAACAAGATTTTGTATTCCTTCAAGGGACTATGTGGTCTCGTTTGTGATGCTCTAGCAAGAATGTTGCCGCAGTAGTTGGGCCATTCTAGTGTAATAAGGACTACTGTGGCAGACGAGACGTGACTGAAAATCATAGATCCAAAATGAGCGCTCACAGTTTGAAAAAAAATTTTGTGGCGGCATTTAGGGCCCCTTGGCTTTGCCGCTACAACGGGATGATGGTTGCTATATGGGAACGGACATGAATTATAATAAAAACTCTAAAGAAAACCTTATTTAACACTTTTTTTCGAGCTAAGTAACAACGCCCACACTATTTTTACTTGTTTTTCACCATTCATGAGGCTAAAAGTAAGTTTTTCACTCCCCAAATCCATTTTTCGATCAGTAGAACATAATAAAATGGGTTGATATTGATAGGGAATGGTTTTGATCAAGAATTTATGGTGGAAAAAGCCTAAATTGGGTATTAGGATCTTGAGTTTTATCTAGGGTTATTGAATTTGTTATAATCCGAATAATTAGACCTTTGACTTTTAATCCTTGCATATAAATTGTTGTTTGTAGACCTAGAACAAGCGGAAAGAATACAAAAGGGAAGATTCAAATGCCTTGGGGGATTGAAGCTTGGATTTGCCGGAGGTGATGGTTGTGATTTCGTGTTTGTTTGATATATGTTATGAATTGCTTTGTTATAATGCATGCATATATGTAAATGTTGGATTTTTTGGTCACCCTAATTGTAAATGAGGATTGTTGAATAATTGTATGCAATGAATCACCTCTTGTTGTATGATCTTGATGATGTACTTGTGTTTGTGATTGTGGTGTGTGAATGAGATTAGATTGCTACGTTATTACATAATAACTTGTATCGGATTTCCACGTTCCGACATAATGAGATTTCCATGTTTCGACATTAATATTGTATCAGCTGCAACATTCCAGCATAAATATTGGATCAAATTTCCACAGTCCAGCAAGCTAACAATTAGGTTTTGGGTACAATGAGAGACCATTGAATTGGGTTTTGTTCGAGGACCATTATATTGTGTTGTGTATCTACTTGCGATGATTACATTCGTACCTAATGATGATTGATATTGAAATATTATTTATCTCTCTAAAATTATTTAATTGTATATTGTTGAAAATTGTGAAATAGTTCTTTGATATAAATGGCGATGATATTGTTTATGTTTGGTATATGCCTCTTTGATAATGTTGTGGTAACATACATGTTTTTCACTTTTTGAGATAGGCGCGTGATCATACCAATACACTGTGGTTGTGTACTGATACGACCCTTGCTCTTATTTTTGTTGAGTAATGCATTTTCCAGCGGCAATTGACTGGCCTCATTTTGAAGAGCAATGACCGTTTCAAATTCAAGGGTGAGCTAATTCTATCGGGCTACCTTGAGTTTTCCTTTATTTAATTACACTCTTTTGGGACTCAGACTATTTGTTAAGGTGTTGTTTAGTTTAAGGGTAGAGCCTCCTTTACATAGACTTGTCATTAGTAGAGTTTTGGTATAATGACTTGTAGGTTCTTGGGGTTCCATTTCCACATTCGTGTTAGTTCATTTGTTTAGTTCCTTAATAAATAATTTAGTTATTTAAAACTACTTTTGTATCTTTATATGCCTAGTTTTTCATTAAATTTCTTACTTGGGTTGTAGTAATGATTCTCTCACAGAGGGTTAGTATTGGTGTCAATAACGACGATTTGAATCATGACAGGGAGCGACTTCCTTTACCTTTAAAAAACAATTTTTTATGAAGGTCATCTGTTCAACCATAATTGGTTTGGATAATTTTCTTGGTCTATGACTTCTTACTTCAAACATATCTAATGAAAGAGACAGTTGTTGACATTGGCCTAAAATTTTCAAAATTAAAACTTATAAGTTTTATTCATTAAAAAGTTAAAAATACAGTTTTGCATATAATTTTAAATAAATTTATCGATACTTATCCTTATTTCACAATATTTTAGGATTTTTATCAATTAATTTTGATTACAGTTTTTGTCATAATTGGTTGAATATGCTCATAAATTGTTCAATTTGATGAAATCACTATTTTTTTTGTTAAATTACATTCCCTACATGTAATTCATTTTACTTCATCACACTAGTTAATATTCATTTTATTTGATACTTTTATTAGTATTTATTTTTGTGTTTTTAACACAATCTAGAAATACTTTTAAATAAGGATACTAATTATATACACAAATATTTTATTAATAAACAATTTTGAGTCATAGTCTCGAGCCCACAATTTGATCCTATTGTAAAACTATTCCGTATTTAAGTTTCTAGTAGGCAAAAAACTAAAGTGGGTGGCGGAACAATTTTAAGAAGAAAAATACCCTAAAATATTATTCTATATAATTCTGAAAGAATAGCCGCCACCCAAAGCCCCTATTATTTTTTCGGTGACACAAAGAAAAAAACACCATCAACAACCCCCAAACTACTGCATTCACACCATTGAAACAACCAAAGAAAAACAAATAGCCAATCTTCTAAACAACCACCGCTCAACCCATTTCTCCACAAATCAACAACCTAAACAATCCCAAACTTGCTTAGATTATCATTCAACAAACAAACCCACCTCTTCATTTTTCTTTTTTTTCGTGTGAACGAGTGAGACATTAACTCTAGCAAGTAGTGAGCTTCGAGTTTGCATAATGAAACCATTAGAGAACACAACTCCGACTATTGAAGAACTCCGCAAGAGACAAAAGATTAAAGTAGCAACTCCAAAAAGACTTTACCTTTCATATCTGCTCGAAAAAGCAACACTTCGGTTTCCATTTTAATTTTGTATATTTACATCTAAGTACGTTTATTTTTCAGCTTTTATTAATTTTAATTCTACCTAAATGTATTTACGCTTATTACTATTTTTGGGTTTGCATTGATTTCATTGATTTTGATTTATTTTTAGTTATTAAGTTATTGTTGGATCTAATTTACTTAATTATTGGAAAATTATTCCTCTATTTATTTGTTTAATTTTCTTTTGTCATTGGTTGATTTATTTCACATTTGATTAACTTTATTTTGATTTCTATTTCAATTCAAAATATCATTGTTGATATTTTATCAAATTTCTTTAATTTTATTTAATATTTAAAATATAAATTATCATTTTGTCATTTACATATAGTTTTTATCGATTTTCAAGTCCTTCCATGTTTATAAAACGAGTTTTATGTTTAAATTATTATTATTTTCATTTATTATCTCCTCCTCAATTGAAAAAAAATGAATTCAGCTAAGAGTCAAGTTTTGGATTTCGAAGGATGCCTAACACCTTCACTTCAAAAATAATTCAACCCTTACCTAGTATCTATTAGTTTTGAAAATATTTTCTTTTGTAATAAATTAATTGTTTCCTAGTAAATTACTACAATTAGGTGACGACTCTATTTAAACTCTATTTTTCTTAAATTTATTTTAAAAATTAATCTAATTGAATGAATTATATTATTTTTTTGAGTTACCATGATGTTTCACCCTATTTGAATAAAGTAGGGATGTAACAACTCCTACTCATCTAGCTAAATACTTAAGAAAACATCACTAAAACTAGTTTTCAAAATCAACTCTCTTGATGTACTCGTGAAAATAAATCAAATAATTTCCAATTTTACTCTATTAGCTCATCAAATTAAATACTCCAAAACTATCACAATAAGTGAAATTCGAAATTTATCCTTAAGACACTTACTCATCAAATAGAATCAATTAAATTTTAAAAGTTATCCTCATGACTCCTACTCAACAAATTAAATCAAATAGAATATTAGAAGAATTGAAAGAAACTACTAATCCTTGTGAGTCCTACTCATAAAGACATTGAGGGAAACTACTAAAAATAGTGTAGTAGGAAACGTTTGAATTTTTTAAGTGATGAAGAAGAATACAAACACACACACACACACACAAACAAACACAAACACAAACACAAACAGACACACACACACACATATATATATATATAAGAGATTTATGGATTATATATATACCTCTCCTACTAAGGAGTCCCAGGTGCAACATTTTTCCATATAAGAGAGCTTACAGAATATAGAGCATGAACTGAGACTGCAAAAGGAAGTGTTGATCTTCCTTCAAATGTAGAACCTTCTGCTACGACTGACTGATACCCATTTGAATATGAAAATCAAGATTTTAGAGATTTTGAAAAGGAAAAGGATGAGCACTACTTTAAGGTTGGGGAAGTATTTTTCCTATGATAACCTTGATGCCACTCCTAGATTCTATGCAATCATTCTGAAGATTTTTTCTCTTGTATTTAAATTGCACATAACATGGTTAGTGTTAAAGTCGCTAAATGAAGATGAAACCAAATGAATATCTAAGGGCTTTAGCTTATTGTGCTAGGTGTAGACTAGGGAACTTAGAAGATACCGAAGATCATCGTACGCTATCACATTTGTATATGCAATGACCGGAAACAACTACGATGTAATAAAGATATTTACAATGGAAGGAGAAACTTGGGCCCTCTTTACAGATTTGAATATGAACTAGTGTCCTAATTTCAGGATTGATAAAAAGTTAAACTATGAGTTTGTTAAAGTCTTGTCAGACCATGTTCATGCAATTTTTGATTATGTTACATATTTGGACAAAGAAAAAGGCTTTACTTGTCTTTTCCATCGAGCATGAGATCCATTTCTAGTTCCTGCAAAGGATATGTTCTTATGTTAAAATTCATAAATGAGAAAAGAGAAATGAGGCAGGGTCTACTTTAAAGGATCCTTCAGGAAAATAATGCATCTACATTCCTGTCATCATCATAGAAAGAATTCTAGGAGATAATCTAAGCATATCCTTCGACAGAACTAAAAATGGATCACCTACTTGATGCAAAAGACAAGTAAATCCTTTTTCTTTATCCAGGTATGCAACATGCATAGTATGACAAGATCTTAACAAACTTGTAGTTGAAATTTTTATTGCTCCTAAGACGAAGACACCAGTTCATATCCCAATCTTTAAAAAGGTCGCATGTTTTCCTTCCGTCGAAAATATCTTTATTTTATCATAGATTTTTCCATTTATCTCAAATACTAAATTTTAGAACATAGGATGATTTTCAATGTCTTAAGAGTTTCCTTGTTTGATCATAGCACAAGAAACTTGAAATCCTTATGATATCCAATTAGTTTAATATTTATTCAGCGGCTATGGCTTAAGCCATGTTATGAGCAATTTAAATACAGGATACAAAATCTTCCCTATGAATGCATAGAATTAAGGCATGGCATCCAGGATATCATAGACAACCAATATTTGCTCAACCTTAATGTTTGGACTCATCCTTATCTTGTCAAAATTTCTAAAATATGGATCTGCATATTTAATTGTTTTCGACCTGGTAATTATAGAAACCCCTAAATACGAAGGAAGGTAAACACTTCCTTTTGCCTCTCATCTTCATCATATGTTTTTTGCAAGCTCTTATCGGAGGATTAATGTTGAATTTTAGACTCTTTAGTTGCATTGGGATATCAAACCCCCTTAATTTCTTTAGAAGCATCTTCTTGTTCATCATTTAGATATTTGACAGGTGATCGACACCACATAAATCTAGTATGGTGATTCTCATTAAGACACTTAATATTTGTCCTAGACAAGAACCAACTTCACAATTTCCGCTAGATTCTATTGATGTTTTCACAACTGTCACCACCCGAGCCTACACATTAGATGTGACCGGTACTCAAGAAGCATTGTTGTTCCCCAAGCGAACCTTCATTATAGCTGACTACTAGAGGAATACAAACTTGATACATAAGTATCAAAGAAACCTTTAAAAGAACTTACTAAATCTTAAAACTTTGCCGAATATATTGAGTATCAAAAAACTGTCTATCTACGAATTTTATACTATACATAGATCATTGTTTGCACAAGACCCTTGACTCCTAAAAAAAATTAATACTAACAACTCATAAAATCAGAGTACTCCAAAAGCAAGGATGTCTTACTCAAAAGCCGGTGAACAGATGAAGTGATCTCAACAAACTCTAAGAATTTGTATCCACATCATTAAAATATACAAGTTGAATGACATGAATACATTGAATAAAACAGTCAAATCATTTCAAGCTTTACAAAATACTTTTTCATACCTGAACTCATTATAATAAGTGATATGTTAAATTACACGTTAAATATTTGGGAGATTTTCTAAGCGACAACCATCAATCAACTTGAAATAAAAATATTTGCTTTAAAATATTCTCAGAATTTATAACTCAAAATAGGTTTCATGCTGAAATATAAACATAAACAACATAACTAAAGGATCTCAATAATAATATAGAAAACTCAATACTCAGAACACAAGAACATAGAACTCAATGATACTATTCATCTCAATAATATTAAATTGATAGGGTCCATGCTGAAATATAGACAAGAATCAATCAACTCAAGAATCTCAATGCATAACTTATAGAAATTCAAAGATTAGGAATAGAATTTACAAAAAAATTATGGAACTCAATAACACAAAATTAACTCATCTCAAGAATATTGATATCTAGGAATCAAATCGTAGAGTATTCTTTTACTGATTTGAAAGTATATGTAGGCCGTAAGTTAGAACTAGTCAAAACTATTATAGCCTTGCATACATGCAAGAAGAGGGTTTTTGAAGAATGTTTAACAAATTTGAAGAAGAACTTGATTAATAGTCTTCAGATTTCTTGGAGTAGCTTCTTGAAACTCTATGTCCAAAATTATGATTTTCATTATTGATTATGGAGGAATTTGAGATGGATGGAATTAATGGAGGAATTTCCATTGTAGAAGTGATATGACTTTTATATTTGGACCTCCATATTTTGTCAAACTTCTTGAATTCATATTAAATAATTAATCTATAAGAGTAAAAAATAATTTTTAAATAATTTTTACTTTATGTTATGACATGGCGTATTCAATTTTAGCTCCTAAAATATCAACAAATTGTGATTTTAATTCATATTATATTTTATTAAGCACCTTTAGTTATTAAATAAATGAAATACACATTTGTAATTTTTGCATATGAAGATTTCACAAATTTTAAAGGTTATTAATTATTAAATCATTTAATTTTTTATTTACTATATTGGATCTTTTTTATTGATAATCTATATTTAAGAATAACGTAATGTTTTAAAACAGTCGAGATGTAACATACTTACAATATAAAATGATTAGGAAAATATCACAATTTTTAATATTTTAAGTTCACCTAGTTCCTACTCATCAGATTAAATTAAATAAAATTTAAAATTCACATTCGTGGCTCCTAGTCATCAAATTAAATTATATAAAATTCTAAAATTTCCCTCTTAAATCCTACTTATCAAATTAAAGGCTTAAGATAAAATCACAAGAACTATAATTCAAAACTTACTATCTTAAGTCTTTACTCCTACTCATCAAATTAAATAATTAAAAAGTATCACAAAACCTAAAATTTAGAATCAACCCTCTTGATTCCTACTTGATTAATTAAATTAAATTAAATTACAAATTTACTCCCTTAGCTCATTAAATTAATTGCTTGAAAATATATAAAAAGAATTTAAATACAAAATTTATCCTTCTGATTCCTACACATAAAATTAAATCAAATTAAGATTAAAATTTATCCTCATGAATCTACTCATCATATTACATAAAATAGAATGGTGTAAATAATGACATAAGCTATTAATGCTCCCTAGAACCTACTAATAAACTCTCAATTACACCTCATCCAATTCTAGGTGTAGATGATTGTTATCTATTATAAAATCCAACAAAGAGTTGGGATCAAACCTACATGGAGCGATACAAGTTTGAATTCAATTTTGAAGTTACCAGTATGATCTAGTCATTTATAAGAATATAATCTAATTAAATTAAATAAGTGAATGGTGTCACAACAAATGTCAATAGGGGCTTTTGTTTGTCAATTAACAGTTAAAACAAATAGGAAAACATGGGAAATCAACGAGGTAAAGATGGAATCCCGGGATGTGATTGGTTAAATACTAAATTCGCTATATTGATAACTGAATTTTACTAACGATTGCTAAATCTCAGTAGGTAGGCTAGACTATATATGCAATAGCTTTATCTCGAACAACTATTATGATTCAAGCAAGTTCCATTAAACCTCCAAGTCCAAAACCTTAATTTATCTACTCTGTAGACCTATATAGGTAGAATTGAGTTTATGATTCACTCTTTCTCTCTGAACACACATAAACCCAATAACTACAATCATTAATCTAAACTTTGGTTCTAAAACCTTTTTCTCATGTAAGCCTAGAATTCTAAGTTAGAATTGTATTTTCAACTGCAATTCATAGATCAACAAAACTATCGATTAATCCCACACCAATTAAGCATTTAAATCAGTAATCAACAATACTCATTCTAATTAAGCCAATAATCGCATGATCACATCCCAATAATAAGGGTTTTAGCTACACATCATTAAAAAGAGAGAAAAAATTACCAACTATATAATTCATGAGCTAGGTAATCGCTTCTGAGTCTTTACGATGCTTCAAAAACAATTAAATAAAAAATGCACTTTTAATTCCTCAACCACATCACAAAAGATTCAAATTTAATAAAGGAGACTCAAAAATATAGAGAAAACTAAAATTCTACAAACTTTTGAAATTCGAACTCTTCTTTTTTGAAAAAAATCATTATAGAGTCTTCCAATTTTTGGGCTTTAGAGCTGATAGGCGAAGTAAGTTAGGCTCACCAACAATGTTGGTGATCCTGTCCATCGCCAGTTTGCCTTTCCTCTCATTCCTTAGGGGTTCTTTTATTTTAAGCTATCAAGTTTGATGTCGCTGAGTAGGTCAACGATCAGCCAACTGGCTATTTATGTCGCCAAGTAGGTTAATCCTCAGGCTAGCACTGTAGAACTTTTGGCCAGATAAACAGTGACCCGATGGTTTGCCGAGTAGTATTGTCAATACCGAGGATTTCCTTCCTTCAAGCTTTTCAGGTTGTTTTCTTCTTTTTGCCCGATAATTTCCTTGTCGTTCTTATTAGCCTTCATTGATTCATATTAATACTTTAACGTCAGTTAATGTCACGACCCAGGGATACCCCTTAGATGTAGCACGGCGTACTCAACCCCAAAAGGTTCTCGTACGAACCCATAGCATAATCATAAACATAGGTAATAGAAATGATGGGGAATTAAATTTTTTTACAATCAAAGCCTTTTAACTAATATCAAAAGTAGGCGTCTAGACATTATCTCAATCAACCATCTACTACAATAGAATGGCAATAAGGGATACAACCCTTTACAATAGTGTGTAAAATAAATGTAAAAAAGAAACTAAGCACGAATAATTCTTGACCTCGAACCATAAGAACTCATCGAGTGTGAAGTATACTAAAACCAAGCTTTAATCGAAAGTAAAAGTATACCTCAGCGTGTGGAAACTACACATATAGAAAAGATAGAAAATAAAGGTTATCACAAATATTGTATCAAAGTATAGAATCCATGCATAAAAATCCTTAAACATGTTCAAACAACACATTTACTTGAAATCATGCATTTAACAAGTGTAAAATCCATTATTCACATTCTTGAAGAAACATAAGTCAAACCATATAATAAGAAACCCCAAAGCTATACTAAGACAATGAAAAGGCAAGATCCCATAACCTTACCAAATTATAAGTACCACTTTTAGGTCACAAAAACCATACATATCTTACTTTGACCTCATCATTAGCAAACATTCGTAGACAAGGGAACATTTATATTCATAACTTATACTGAATGTAGTCACTATTAGCACCAATTCCTATCATACATCCATATTTAACATATCTTAATAGCATAAGGAAACCATCCTATCACCCCTCTCCAAAGCATACTTGTTCAATGAATCAGTCAAGTCACATAAACGTACTCAAAATAAGAAGACTTCTTCATAATTGATAGGTGTAGTTCATATTCTTGTCATATAGGGAAATGTAGCCTTAACCAACATAGACCATGTGAGCAACATGAAATTAGGTGTCTAAACCCCACACTGAAAAAAGATTTCCTACTTGCCTACGGTAGAACTCATGTATCAGATTTTAGTTGGATCCACTAGAGAAAGACCTATGTGGGAACGTAGTTATGGGATAAGGATATTGCTACTAGAAATCCAAAGTTTCTAACATTAAAGGTTTCCATCTGATGAGATAACTTTGTAGGGAAGCGGGACTAATTAACACAAAATCTTCCATATTATATTCATATCCACTCGGTACTAAGCTTTATTCCCTTTAAAATTCATGTTAACTTTTTAGTTATGTTCATAATCATGAAAGAATGTAGTAGGCACTCAAAGAACATGGTGTCATAATAGCTCATAGAATCATTAGGTGAGAATTTTTCTTTTCGACATTAAAAATTATCAATATGTGAGTAAACCTTTCACATCATATTCGTAGTGTATTCATGAGAATATCCTGTCATTCAACATAACAATACTATCATGGTATGATATTTCATACATAGTCATGTGTAAATGTACGGGGAAAATGGTCTTACAAAATTACAACAATTATAAAATAAACATAGGTTTTCTATGTGAATCATAAGCTCATACACAATTATTATTAACATGTCCTGTCCTTCATATTTATCCCTTCAAGGGTATAAAACAAAGTCAACCTAAACATATAGAATTACTATATTAGATAGGGGAATAGAGTGACTCAATAACTCAATTAATATAAACACAAATAATTGACATATTTCTATAATCCTTCAACCCATATCATGAATTCACAAATTAGATATGTGGGGGATTCATGGATTATTTAAGGGATTTGATCATAAATCAATAATTAATGACCAATTCAACCATAATCCACAATAATCAACCATAAAATAATAATTGAATGTTTTTTGAAAAAGAACCCATGACTTAGATTGAAACTATAGGTTCTAGGGAAATTGAATGTTTGAAATCAAGTTTGAAGGAATTTAATGGGTGCAGATACCCATAGATGAAAAGTCATCATACCTTCACTAAGAATCTAATGTAAATTTTAGGATGAACCCTTGAGTTCTCCAAACCCTAGCTCGAATTCCACCTTTCTTCTTCTTTGAGTTTTAGATAGAAAAATATTAAGAAGAAGAGAAATTTTGGTTTAATATAGGTATTTGAATATAATGACTTGTTTTTAGTTAATTTGGACTTATAATATTTTACATAGTACCCCTAAGAATACCCAAATCGACCTCACTTAATTGGAATTACAAAAAAGAAATGAATTAACTACCCTTAATTAATTTACCACACCAAGGTGTCGAGAGTCACCTTCATGAGTCGTAGCGAGGACCATGATCCATGGTTCCCCTTGTGAAGGTGGGCAGTGGTTAGAAAATTGGAACATGAAACTCACTAGCCCAAGACAATCCTACGAGGGGCTCCACGTGTTGTGGTCCTGGAGGCAGGAGATAGGCTAATTTGTGCAATGAGATACCTTGCCCAAGTCATCATCACGAAGGGCTCCACGAGTTGTGCTCAAGACAAACGAGTAGTAGTAAAGACCACATGTCCTAGTCCCTCTCTTGAAGTTGAGGTAGTGCTAGGACTAAAGGTATCTTTCTCCTTTCCCCCAACATTTATCCACAAGCCTTCCCATGATCCGTAGTCTTCACCATGTGCCTTGACATCTCTCATGAATGAGGGCCTCTCTTTGGAAAATTTTAGGGAGCATACTGCCTGGGGGTGGTCGTGGTTACTAGGCATTGTCTAGGGGAGAATGGAGTGTTTTTGTCCTCCTCCTTGCCCCTTTCCCTTATCTCATGACATTAACCCTCACGTTTAGGCTCTGGTTTCACCTACTATTTTATGGAGTGTTACAATTTCAAGCACAAATTAGGCATTGAGGACACATGAACTATGAAAGCAAAGAACTAAATGAGTTGAAATCTCGGACTCATAACCTACTCTTCAAGACATATTCTATTACCACGATCTTGAGAATTTTTCTATATATATAAATTTGTTCATTGTACCTTTTCTTCAAATCATCTTTCAATTGCATTGCCAAAAACAAGATATACGTTGGTTATTTTTAGATTTTCACGAGAATGCTGATGGACAAAGGGAAAATGTGAGACTTTTTTTGTGTAACAGTGGAGAGTTTCCATTAGCTAATAAGATTTAAAAATTTGATGGATTTGTGATCACCGAAAATTGCAACGACGGTCATGATACATTTAACTTTTATATACATTCCAAAAATAGATAGGTAAAAGATCATATTTACTAAAATAAATTTGTTTAAGAATCATACAAATTTTACTGAAACTATCCTTTAAGGCCTAAGCAATATTTTTTTATGTATTATCCCTAAATTTATGAATTAGCAATTTTATACTTATTTGACTTGTGTATTACTATTCATAAAGTTACCATCAAAGTCATTTCAATTGTATTGATCTCTTTCGAAAATATTTAATTTGTATGTACTAAAGAAGGTGGGGTATTTTCTAAAAAGTCGTAAATTCATTCTAATTGCATAGTATATTGTTAATTAATGGTAGAATTTATTCTTAGTCCACTGTGCATCAAAAAATACACAATTGTACATATACACCTAGTTTATTAAATAAGATAGGTACCATACAATAAAGACTCATCTTGGAAATTAGGGTAGGTAATGATTTTATTTATGATTTATCTGTTATATGCCAGTTAAGTGCTTCATGTAAGCATATGTGTATGTGATTTATGTATGTATAATTACATGACATGAACTTGTTTTTGATTGTATGACAATGTGAACTCCTTATTATGTCTATGATTATGATTATGCTTGTTCTAACTAAAGCATGTGTAACATTTTAACACATACATTGGATCGGGTATTACATTCCGATACATACATTTGATCGAATGTCACATTTTGAATCATATATTGGATCGGCTGTCACGTCCGGAACATACATATTAGATCAGGTATCAAGTTCCAACAAACTAAAAGTTTTGGTATGGGTTACATGAGAGAACCATTGGTGACTTCTATGTTCATATCTACATTTGATGGATGTAGGGAATTAGTATGGTTCTCCTGATTGATAATTTAATTATGCATTGTCGATATGTGTGAATAATATGACTTATTTACTTATTATATATATAATTACTTAGTGTAATGTAAATGTTCAGGTCTAATCGACATGTGGTATAAAATTTGGGGACCGAGGGTCCAGGTGTACTATGTGTTACTTTAGAGAGGTTGTCTGTGTTCTTAAACATTGAGGAGTGGGGTGTTGTTTATCTCATAATTGTTAAGTAGCTAGGTCCTACCTTGAAAATAGGGATTCATATTGAAACAGTTAGCGAGCCTTCATAGAATATACTATATGTTCTAGGGCTGTGTTCTTATTAAGAAGAAGCAAGTTTATGTCGCGAGTGGTTAGTAGGAATTGTTGTGGTTATACCCGGGGAATGTAATTTGAAATAGAAATAATGAGACATGACCGATAACAAAGAGAGTAAGGGGTTAGGGTTAAGTGTACTAGTATATTTTAAAGTATTAGGGAATGGTGAAGGGAAGATGATAAAGGTGGACTTGTGAACAATCTTATTGCACGCTTCCTGCAAGTGGATTTTGATTATATTATGCGGTGGATACAGAGTTGACCGACGATGCCAATCATTACGTATTGTTTTACTGATGCTACTTTTGCTATGCCTTTTTGAAATAGACTGGTTGAAGGGTAAGTGATGTTTCACAGGTGAATACGAAGATAATAATAATACAAAAAATCCTATTTTCCTTCCATGTGGCGAGAGATGCATAATTTGCTATTAAATTTGTACCTTGTAATCTTAATTATTCTTGTACTTGTTTAGACTAGTTACTAGGGGGAGTTAATTACTCTACGAGTTAACTCGAATAATTGATAAACTCTTTATTTTATAAAAGTTCCATGAATTTTCTTTTATCTGCACTTTTCTTAATTTTCTGCATTTTTAAACGTTTGGGTATAAAAAGTTCTCCTACTTAGGTGTTAGAGTAGGTTCCCGAACATCCTGGTGGGTTAGGTCATGAAAACTTGGTATCAATGTTCCGGTTACGGGAAGAGAAAATATGAAATAGAATCATGTTGTGGTGTGTTAACATCCACATCTAATCTTTCAGGAAGCTATAAAGCATTCTAGGAAGTTGTTTTCGTCTCTTTTTCCTTGAGATTTGTCGCTTGTGGTATGAGTTGAGTCAAATTGGTATCTTCGTATGGCAATTCATATCTCAACAAAATGAACTGGACATTGTGGTCACAGTTGAAGGGACACAAGCAAGGTAAATTGGAATCGAGAAGATTCCAAATGGTATGTGTCCTTTTAGGTCATATAAATGCATGGATGATCAGCTAATGGTCATCCATGAAGCAAAATAATTCATAATTTTAAATTATTTGTGTGATGTAGCTTAAAACTATGAATGCTTGCATAGTATTGTCTCAATAATATGTGTAAGGTTCATTTACTTGGATGCTATGATGTTACTATGTTCATAGTGTTTCCTTTCTGGACTTTGATATATGTGGTCCACTTGCCTAAAAGTTCAAAATTATTTGAGTTATGATTGCTTGAGTTTTGTAACCTTGTCGTCACAAAGAAAGTCATCACTGGGTTAAGTGCAAAGGTCGAGAGATAAATTGGAATGTGATTTGTAAATGAATTCTCGAAGTGTGTTACAATCAATTATAAACCATATGGGTGATAATAACATTCATCGAATGTTCATGTCTGTTGTGTTTTATAAGTTGGAATAGATTCTAAATTTTGTTCCGTTGTGTTTATTTGGGGTGGTCATGACTATCCTAGCTAAGAGGATAATCTTAGTCATGGCCCTGGGAGTCAATGAAAAAACCCTAAAAATGGGGAGTACCCCAGAAAATTTTACTCCTCTAAACTAGTTCCCTCGAAGCCGCTGGGGAGAGATCATTCCCTCCCCGACAAGATTGCCAGAGCAGGACATGACGAGATAGAATAGCAGCCCTATCTCTTTTGTTTTTCCCTTGTTTCTTCTATGAGCTTTGAATTGTGCATAGTCTAATCCCTATAATTCAATCAGCATTCTGCAATAAAATAATAACGTATAACCACCTAGCATTTGAATAGTAGCTGTGAAAACAGCAAAAACAAGCAATTGTGCGTTTAATATTGTTTATTCATGTCAAAGAGGTCAAAACCAAATCAGATCATTGGGAATAGGAAGTGTCACACTCCGAGTATAGGTATTATGGTCTTTCTCACCTAAACATTCCTCGCTCAAGTCTCCCTGTTGTAGTCAAGGAAGCTCCATCTGGGGGCAAAGCAAGAGAAAATAACCTTCAAGGTTATTCACATCCGGCCAAGCCGATGGTACCTCTCGAGACTCTTAATCCTTTCATGTCGCAGTTAGCGGTGGAGCATCTCAATCTTAAATAAAGTGGAGGGTGGAACCAGAGTCGATGCATTAGAATATGAGCTTCCCAATCTCCACCAAACGACCTCAATATCCTCCTCCACACAAGAACGTGATATTGGGGGTTGGGACTTTGTAGGAAGAGTGTCGTCAATATCTTTATTTTATCCTCCTTAATAATCCACTTCAACAACTAGTTGACAGCTACCGGCCCCATTATTATTCTTTTCTCTTACTCTCGGAGATGGAAGCCTGCCTGATCAAAAGTGAATGAAAGAGGGGATCTATAAAATATATTTCATAGGTGTCCAAGTGAGGAACCTCTTCCCTCTTTCACATCATCGTCACCAGCCTTAAGAATATCTTCTTGTTGCCCCGGTCAAACATATTGCAGTCATAAATGAAATGTCATCACCACTTCCCGACGAAAGTTTACGTCGATATGGTTGACTGATGGGCTGACCCTCCTAGAAGACAAGTGCACCCACTTTTGGGCATATGATGATCAGTGCATTCTGTTAATTCCCTCAATAGTAGCCTAGTAAACCTGATCCCGTTGCATAACCTCAAGCAGTGTATCCTTAGGACAAACCAAATCCATCTCCCTCAACTTGGCCTCCTACTCAACATTAGGGACCTCTAGCACATTGAGCACCCTGTTTATGAATTGAGTACTCAAGAGGATGTTAACTCCTTAGATGCAGATGGTAGAGTGAGGATCATCCCAAAAAAAAAGTAGCATGAATGACATCGAACTCTCTCACCCTGAGAAAATGCGTGGTGCGGGGAGCATCTGTCAGTGGACCCAAACTAAACTCCATTAGCCAGGCATGAAAGGTGGGTGATCTATTCGCTAGGACCAGTAAGTGGAAACCCCTCTCACAAAAGAACTTGATGTTCAAGAAATCATTGTGTCTGTCCTGACATGCACCATTAGGAATACCGGATGAAATATATATTTTCCTCATTAATTCCATCTATAGTAGAAAAGCCTACAATATTTATGAAACGTACATGTTAGTTCACCGTTTGATTACCCAATCCTTTTTAAGGAAAAAGAAAAAAATGTGTGAGGTGACAAGGGGGTCACTGTCCCACAAATCCTACCACAGCGGCCTAAAACCCGCCACAACAGCCTAAATTTTGCCACACCGGGATGAAGGAGGCTTCCATTGAGGTATGAAGGACTCTAGAGCGACCTTAATCTGGGATGAACTTCAGGCGCAATCATGGATCCCTTCACCCCAAAACCTCGTTTAAAGAGATTTTTCGTCATTTAAGATTATCTAAAGTACCCTCGTACCTACATAAGTAATTATTCTAGAAATACAACCCCTAAATAGTGAAAAAATTCAAGTTTTACACAAAGAAACTATTCCACTTTCCCCACCCATTTTTGTACCATTTGGACTAAATTTCCATGAAATTCTTACACTTAAAACATATTGGAGACGTTGTGAACAAAAGGGATCTGCCCATACGATGTATTTTAGTAAATCAGGAAACCTATTTTCATATTTTTGTAAACTACCACTAGGACTTTCTAGCCATTGCTGAATCTCATGCAAACATTTTTAAGTAAGTATAAAAGTAAATAGAGTAAGGATCAAGAGCATTACCTTAATATTGTTGTTCGGAGAGAATCAATTGAGAGAGTTTCGAGAGCTTTCAGAGAAAAAGAAATGGGGACACCATTTCCTTTTCATTCTTCTTACTTATTTCAATCCCTTTTTACAACAGGAGTGTCCTTGCTACAACGATCCCACCTCACTGGAACACTGCCACTATGACAGAGCCACACTATATAATTCGACACCTTTTTCTCTGTGTGTTGACTCATTTCCCTAGATGGTTCCATGGGTAAAGATTGGAAACAAATATCCTTTGTATTATGTAGTGGGCAGATTTATTAGTTTAGGAGTAGTCCAAAAGGGATCGTGCTTATCCTTTCGCTATTCGTTCGAGTAAGATTGAAGGGTAAATTGTTACCTATTGTAATGACCCGAATAATAATAATTAAAGAAAGGAAAATCCTTGAGAGTATTAGGTCAATCATCCCTAGAGAGAGGATGATGCTTCTAGGGCGGCGACGCTCTACCAGGACAGGGAGCGCTAGGCAGAAATTAAATGACGTGAGTCTCTTATTCTCTCACTTTTTTTAAAAATAACCAAAAAGAGGCGAGGATCACCCCATAAACCCTCAAAAGGGTAATCTAGGCTTGGGAATGAAATAGGAAAATATTTATAAGCAAGGTTGTCGATAGTTTGCATATTCTTAGCCAAATCCACCGTCTCATCGTTTGGAAGCAAGGATTGGTGCTACAATCCCTCTGCAAATGTGTAGCGCTCTATTAGGCTAGGTTTATTAAATGAGTTGTCCTAAATTCATGCTCATTAGGTAGTATATTGTTAATTATTGGTATAATTCATTTTTGGGAAATTGAGAAACAAAAAGGGAAAATTGTACATGTACTCCTAGTTTGTTAAATGAGATGGGTACCGTAGAAGGAAGCTTAGTTCTATGAATTAGCAGTAGGTAATGGTTCGATTTCCTACTTATGTGCTATATTCCGATTAAGTGCTCCTGTGTATGTATGCGTGTCTATGAATAGATGATTATGACTGTGTTAAATCTTCATTATGGATATGATCATGATTTTGGTTGTGCTGAATGGACTGGGTTTAAAGTTTATACACATACATTGGATCACGTCTCACGCTCAAACATATACATTGAAGCATGTGTCACGTTCAGACACTTACATTGGACGGAGTGTAACGTTTGACACATGCATATTTGATTATGTGTCATGTTCCGACACACTAACAGTGAGGGTGTGGGTCCTATGAGAGGACTATTGCTGACTACTATTTTCAAATCTATGTGTGATGGATATTGTAAATTAGTATGGTGCTCATAAATGCTAAGTGAATTATAAATTCTACATATGTGTCATTATTGTGTCGTGTTTAATTTTTATATATCTATTACTAAATGAAATTTGAATGGTCAGGCCCAATAGGGATGTGGTATGGTATGTGGGTATCGAGGGTCATGCATAGTCCATGTTTCTTTATAGAGGTTTTACGTGTTCTTAAAAGTTGAGGAGTGAGGTGTTGTTTATGTTATAATTGTTAAGTAGATAGGTTCCACCTTTAAAAGGGGATTCATACTGAAATTATTAGTGATCCTTGATAGAATATACTATGTGGTCTAGGGCTGAGTTGTGGTGAAGAAGAAGAAATTCTATGACATGAATATTTAGTCGTAATCATAGTGGTTATATTACGTAATTCTTCTATGAGATAGAAGGGATGAACTATGATTGAAACCAGAGTGAATAAGGGGTTAAATTCAAGTGTAATGGTATATTTTAAAGTATTCGGGAATGGTAAAGGCAGGAGGATAAAGGAGGTGGGGTGAACGGTCATATTGCACGTTTCCTTCTAGTCTATTCCTATGTATTATATGGTGAGTAATTGGTTGATCAATGATGCCTACTGGTAGACGTGGTTTGTACTGATACTACTCTTGATATTCCTTTTTTGGCATAGTCTGGTTGCATGGCCAGTGAGGTTTCATAGGTTAAGATGAAGACAATCTCTAAAAGCTATTATATTTCCTTCCATTTGGTGGGAGTTGCGTCATTTGTCATTATGTTTATAGTTTTTAATATTAGAATCTCTTGAACATGCGTATACTAGAGCCTTCGGGGAGTTAATCATTTGACGAGTTAACTCGAAACATTTTAAGAAATAATTCTTTTATAATAAAAATCCATGAATTTACTTTTATCTTTGGTTTTCTTAAATTTTCTCATGTTAAACATTTTGAAATTGAGGGTTATCATGTTTAGGTGTTACAATAGGTGTCTGCACGGCCCGATGAGGGGAGTCTACTTGTTTCCCGTTGCTTGGCTAATAATTTTTTGAGAGGTGATATGAGGGGCTATATTATAATTTAAAAATTATGTTGACAAACTTATGCTATTACAAGTATTTCTAATTGTTTATAAGTGAATCATGTTAAATATGGTCAAATCAACAACTTCTTTTGGTAATAAAAAATACACAATCGCCATGTCTTTTGTAGAATGGGCCTATGGTATGGTATTTTGCTCAATTATCATAATATGACTTTACAATTCTACTATATATTGTGTTTAAATATCTACTAAATATTTGATATACAACCGATTAAGGTATAATATATAAGTATGTCCTTTAACTTCGATTCAAGTCACATTTATGTTCTTCTATTTTGGGTGTGAATAAAAAGACACTTGAACTTGTATAAAGTTGAACAAATAGATACATGCATAATATGTGGCATGAAAATATGTGTCCTACGTGCTGCTCTACGTGTATCATGTCATGTATGAATGATGTGCATCAACTTGTTCAACTTTATACAAGTTTGAGTGTGTTCTTGTGCACACCGAAAGTTTGAGGGAATAAATATGAGTTGATCAGACAAAGTTAAAAGACGTATTGGTGTATTATGTCATTGATTAATCAGATCAAAAGAATATTAGAAAGTTGAGTTCTGAATCACCAGCACATAAATTATGAATTGTTTATGCATAAGTATAATTGTGTATTGTAAATAGTTAATTGAAGCCCTCTTCTTATTTATGTTTTTATATAGCTTTTTATTCTCAAGAGACTGTGAGATTACATTTTAGTTGAGCAACGTCACTAACAAGAATTAAGAAATTAATGATTTAAATTGAAAGTGGGGGTTAGAACTAACAATGTTCTAACATGAATTAATTGAATAGATTAATTGGTTAGATAGGGTTATTGGACAAAAAAACATTTAAAAATTACTACACTTGATCGAGTGACAGTAATTTCTTTAAAATATTTTTGATTAATAATGATTAGTTCGGAAAAATTATAGTGAATCTAATGAGAAGGAACTCAACAATTGGAAAAATCATATCTCTTGCCCTTCTAAATCTTGTTACAAACTTCATCCAATTTTTATTAGTAACTTTATTGCTTTTAGAATTTTATAAATAAGTATCTTTAAATAAAATCATAATATTAATAATTCAAAATTTGTTCTTACTTATTTTCCTGAAATTTATATTTGAAAACTCCAAATGTAAATTTCACTAACTTTTCCATAACAAATTAAAATATTTTCAATTACATTAAATGAAATTTCAATACTATTATTGTTTTTAGCTTTTGAAATATCAATAAATAGTTATAATAATCCATTTAATATTCTATTACGCACCTTCAATTTTTAATTAATTGAAATATTCATTTTCGATTATCTTTTGCATGTGAAAATTTCATAAAATTTAAATTTATCAAATATTAAATTATTTAAATATTCATGAATTATATTGAGTATATATTGCTAATTCATATCACTTTTATTTCTAAAACAATTGATAGGTAATATATTTTAAACATTAAATGATTGAGAAAATATCATTAAAATTAAAATATGAAACTTACTTGATTTATATGCATCAAATAAAATAAAATAAAAAATAGAATTCTCTTTTCTGGCTTCTACTTATCAAATTAAATTCAAAATTTTATCTTCTTGACTCGTATATATCAAATTCAATGTTTAAAAATACATCACAAAAACTAAATTTCAAAATCTACCCTCTCAGCTCACTTAAAGTAGAAATCACCCTCTTCGCTTCTTTTTCTCAAATTAAATTAAATAAAATTCAAATTTATCGTCCTAGATTCTGAGTTCTATTCAACAAACTAATTTTTTGAGAAAAAATATTAGTAAAACTAAAATAAAAAAAGTACCCTCTTGACTCCTCATTATATAAAATTAAATTGAATCCCAAATTTTCTCTCCTAGCTCCTACTCACCAAATAAAATCTTTAGAATATACCAGACCTAAAATATAAAATATACCCTTTATACTCTTATGCATCCAAGTAAATTAAATAAACTGCTAATTTTACTCTCGTAACTCCTACTCATTAATTTAAATTCTTAAGAAAGTATCACAAAAAATAAAATTTGAAAATTTCCTTTTGACTTCTACAGATCAATTAAAAAAATTGTAAATAATAAGAGAAACTATTTAATTTCTTCTTTAATACATAAATTATTACCATAATGTTGATAATATTCCTATATAAACAAGTTTCTTCACTATCCTCTTGTCTCCAATCCTCTTTCAATTGTATTCTCAAACAACACATGTTATAAACTTTGTAAGTTTCTTCATCAACTTTTTTTTTTCTTTTTGTGAAAAAATGAAAGTCAAATTCTTATTTGTTTTTATCAATCAAGGAGTGATCTTTAATGTTTTTTATTGTTTGTGAGGCTCTTTTATCTAATGATTAGAGATTTGATTTCTATTTGATTCTTTTTCATTATGGAGAGTAATACATTATATTTCATTCTAGACTAGTCATTGACTTCAACAAAAAAGATGACAAAATTGTTTAAGAGATGATGAGGAGTAAAAAGATGTAATTAATAAAATCTAGTTAAAATTTTGAAGCAGGTGCTTATAAGCTTGTGCAGAATTTTCAGGGTCTCAATCAGGAAAATCGGCAGTTTAGATAATGATTGAATTATCTAAGTGAGGAAGACGAAGATTTTTTTCTAAGAAATTAAAGGGGTTTGGATATCCATCTCCTATTAAGGATTCTAAGGTGCAAAACTTTTCCTCTAAAGAGAGCTTGCACAATACATTACATGAAGCTGAGACTGCAATTGAAACAAGAGGATTGATTCAATTAAATATCTTTTTTGAAGCAAGATGGACAAATCTTGTTCATAAATAAGTATGTTTGAGGTACCAATCGAAATTTTAGGCAATACATTGAATTCAACATCAGTCAGAAAAAGAGAAAAAAAAGGAGGGAGATTTGCATGCAATCCTAACACGTGGTACCAATTGTAGTCAAGACTTGACTATCTTTTCAAATTTTTTATTCTTCCAAAAAAAAAAAAGGGTGAGCAAGTTCTAACCTCTTACCAATATTTTCAAAGAATTTTTACATTTTTTCTTTTAGAAATAATAAATTGTGTTTCCATTTTTAGACTGTCCATTGTTAAATGTGACATTAACCTAAGGTCGTTAGTGTGAAACACTTATTTTACTTTATTGGTTGTTCCTCTAAATAAAATGTGAAATATATTTTTTTAAGTCTTTGAATATCACAAGAAGTATCATTTTTCAATTGCATCATGTTCATATTGTACGTTTTACTGATAGCCTTTTATCATATTCATTGTAGTATTAATCAAAGGACTGCACCTACATTTGGCTTGAATCCTTGATCAACAAAATATGTAGGCGCCATGACATATTGATCATGTACCTAGTGTAATTTTCATTTATCCACTTAATAAAAATTTCGGTTGGGATATATAATGGGAGATCATTTCGAGATTTGTCAAGAGATATTACAAGGACAAATTTTTTGAAGAAGACCTAAAATATTCCAACAAGTACCGTAAAAAGTTTGATATAAACTTCAAATGATCTCTATAATGGAGCAAAAATAATTTCAAGATATGAGCCCCTAAACCCTCGTACAAATTTCCCTATAAGATATGTGGTACACCAATCACAAAGTATTCAAGAGAAAAATGATGATTGCTCACATCTGTAAAATTCATAAGGAATTCTATGCACATTTTTTCATTGATCTTTTTTTTAAAATTTCTTGATCAATTTTGTTGCTAAAGGGATGTTGTGTCTATTAATCATTACTTTATGAGTACTTCAAGAACAAATAAAAGCATTAAACAAATGATTCTTTGAATATATCGAGTCATGCACATCGTTACAGTTGTACATTCCTCAAGCCATCTACCATTTAAAAGATAACAATCATCGAGTCATCCATATCATTACAATGGACATCTTTTTCGCTTGCAAAAAGGGTCATAGAATTTATCATTCTCTAAGAGGGACATCAGATGATTAGTCGGAGGAGGCTATCGTTGAAGAATATTCTTAAGTCATATATATTCGAAGGTGAGAATGTGCATCATATTCGTTCCACTTTAATGGCAGAAGAGGCTGACGATGAAAGATATTCTTAAGTCACATCAATTCGGAGGTGAAGTATGTGAAGCATATATATTCAACGCTGAATTATGAGTAGACTTATATTTAAAGGTATTATCAAGTCTCATTTATTTGCAGGTGAAGGATATGCATCCTTTCTACTCCATATTGAAATTGTAGGAGGTTGACATTGAAATTCTTTTTTATGTCACATCTATTGAGAGGTGAAAGATGCACACTCAATCAATTAGACGGAGAATTCGGAGTAGGTTGACGTTGAAAGATATATTTTTACTCGCATCTATACGGAGGTGAATGATCTGCACGCTATCTATTCCACGTTGAAGTCGGTGGAAGTTGACATTGAAAGATATTTGTAAGTTGCATCTATACAGAGGTGAAGGATGTGCACCTAGCTATTTCTTGTTAAATTATGTGAAGGATGACGTTTAATAATTTTTTAAGTCGCATCTATTCAAAGGTGAAATATGTGCACCCTATCTATTACATGTTGAAGTCGGAGGAGGATGACGTATAAAGGTATATTTAAGTTGCTTTTATTCATAAGTGAATGATGTTCACCTTATCTAATACATATTGAAGTCGGAGGAGTCTAGTATTGAAGGATATTCATCTTATATTACTGGAAATGGTAGTGCTCACGTATATCCTATCAATGAGTCCTATGGACATTCATTTATTTTTCCGTAAGACCCTACCAATGGATCATCTTTATTATTCCTAAATATGGAAATACATTCATATCTTACCCATGCATTATCTTCTTTTGTCCCAACGATGAACATGAATTTATATCCTACT
Organism: Solanum habrochaites; assembly: GCA_027704765.1. Classification (NCBI taxonomy): domain Eukaryota; kingdom Viridiplantae; phylum Streptophyta; class Magnoliopsida; order Solanales; family Solanaceae; genus Solanum; species Solanum habrochaites. The sequence continues at coordinate 54,091,741 of JAKWJA010002500.1, forward strand.
GATGACCATCTTCATTTGTGCTACCGAAGGACTTACATTCATATCCTATTGATGGATCATTTTAATTTGTCCTAGCCATGAACATGTATTTATATCCTAAAAATGGATCATCTTCATTCGTCCTACTGATGTACATTTATTTATGTCCTACTAATGGATCAAAAAGTATCCTATAGATGGATTCTCAAATGTTTCACCGACGGACATGTATTTATTTTGTCTGAAAAATCCTACTAATGGATTGCCTTTCATTTTTCCGAACAATGAATAAACGTTATAGTTGCAAAATATCCTAACCCTAGATTCTCAAGACATCAATTGCCAAATATTTTTATTTGTTAGCATATGTATCGATGGATTCACATTTCATATCAAATTGATTAACGATCATTTTTGCACCGCATTTATTTCTTTTGGATATAGAATGTTTGTCTTGTAATAAACTCAACAACCTTCAACAATCAGATGAAGGTTATTAACAGGATAGATTTAAAGCAAAGAAGACTTCGAATAACAAAGATAATAAAAGACCACAAAACATGCAAAAGATGGTCGGTAGAAAGGTATCGACCGGTATGATACTCTTTTCTGATATTATGCACCACTATGAATTATATATTGTTTTTCTCAAGCACATCAAAAGGATTGCCCACCGCCAATTACGACACATGTGTGACTAGGCGACAGGACGTTACACACAATGATGTGAAATTATATATTGAGGAGCGACTTCTATCACATTCAATACGCTTTAATATGAAGGTCTCTTTCGACTAAAATTGGATTTGTAAATTTTCTTTTTTAGTGATTTCTTTCACATCATAATCCAACGAAAGGGATAATGTTGACCATTTTGACCTAACATTTCAACAATTCATAACCTATACGTTTTATACCTTCAAACTGCGAAGTATATTTTAAAATATCTTTCGATAAATATTTTATCCTCAAAAAATAAGTAGGTATTTTACCAATTAGTTTTTCTACATTCTTTGAATTACAATTGATTGAGTATGCCTCATATATTGGTTCAATATGATTAACCATTTATTTAAATTCACATTTGCTACATGAAGATTCATTTTCTTCGTTTAGACTAGTAATATTCATTTAATTTACTACTTTAATCATGATTCATTTTGGTATTTTTAGCACAATGTAGAAATATCTTTAAATAAGGATAAAAATTATGTACACAAATATTTTATTAGTCGTCAATTTTGGGCTGCAGTCTCGAACCCACGATTTTAGCCCATTGTCGGACTATTCCCTATCAATGTTTTGAATAGGTCAAACAATAAAGTAGTGGTGGGACATTCTCAAGAAGATAAAAACCGTAAAATATTTTTCCATCATATTCAAGAAGAACAACCGCCGCCCAAAGCCTCTATTTTTTTTTGTTGACAATCACCCAAAACCACCATCATGAACCTCCAAACCACCTCCCTCACACCATTTAAAAAACAGCAAAAAACCAACAACCAGTCTTCTCCATCTCAAACCAACCACCACTCAACTTACTGCTGGAACAATAAACCACCCAAAGAATCCAAAACTTTCTTACAATTTCATTCACCAAACCCCCCCACCCCCGCGGTCTTCATTTTTCTCTTTTTTTTTTTCCAGTAAACCACTGAGCTTTTAACTGCAAAAAGCAGCGAACTGTGAGTGTTCAACACGAAGCCATTTATTGCGAACAAAACTCCGACTATTGGAGCACGCTGCCAGATCCAAAAGAATAAATTAGCAACTCCGACAACCCTTTCACTTTAAGATATGCTCGAAAAAGCAACACTTCAGTAACCCTTTTAATTTTGTATTTTATATTCATCATGGTTCATTTTTCAGCTTCTTTATTGTTGTTAATTCTATCTAAATTTATTTTCTCTTATTACTTTTTTGGGGTTTGCATTCATTTCATTGTTTATTGATTTGCTTTTAGTTATTAAGTTATTGTTGCTGTTAACTTTCTCCATAGTAAAATGTTATTAGTTTCTTTAATCATTAAATAATGCTTCAACTGTAAGTTTTTCATTTTCCTTTGTTCATATTTTATAATTATTCCCAAATAATTCCTCTATTTCTATGTTTAAATTTCTTTTGTTATTGGTTGATTCATTTCATATTTGACTAACTGTATGCTGATTTTTATTTCAAACTCACAGCATCATTGTTGATATAATGTCACATTACTTTTATTTTATTGAATATTTAAAGTTTAAATTATCATTTTAGCATTTGATACGGTTGCCACCATTGATTTTTCGTTATTTTAACATGTATATTTTAATAAGATATGTTTTATTCCAAATTATAATTATTTACATTATTATTTCCTCCGCAATTTAAAAAACAAAACTTCATCTGAGACCCACAATTTGAGATTTTGAAGGATCCTCTTCAAAAATACATGAACCCTTATCTAGCATATATTTGTTTTGTACATATTTTCTTTTGTAATTAATTAATTGGTTTCCTAGTTAATTCCTAAAATTAGGCGGCGACTCATTTAAACTCATTTATTCTTAAAATTATTTCAAAATTTAATTTAATTGAATGAATTATATTATTGAGTTACCATGATGTTTCATCTTATTCTAATAAAGTAGGGATATACACAAGTACTCATCAGATTATATACTTGAGAAATTATCAGTAAAACAAAAATGCAAAATTTACACTCTTGACCCCTGCACGTTAAAATAAATGAAATAAATTCCAATTTTACTCTATTATCTCAAAACATTATATAATTCAGAAAATTCACAAGAACTTAAATTTGAAATGTATTCTTCTCACACCTACTCATCAAATATGATAAAATAAAGTTTAAATTGATCCTGATGACTCAATATCATCAAATAAAATCATATAGAATGTCTATGTAACATCTCACAATTTTAAATAGCTAGAGCTAAAAACTTTAAATAGTCATTTTTGGAAATAATGAAAATCTTGAAATTTGTTTAAGTTAGGAAAAGCGGATTTTTGGTCAACTTCAAATTACCATAACTTCTAGCTCATGATGATTTAGCCATACTTCAAGATATGGTAAGAAAACTCTTGAAATAATCATTTAACGCCGCTGAGTTTATACAATTCCAAGTTTGTATGAGTGGGTTGCGCCATTTGAAAATATGGTTGTTGGAATAAGGAAAGTCCAATCTGGATTTTGAAAGGGTAGTTTGGTTTTTACTTGCCCAATTACTTTATTTCGTTGTTGGTAATAAAGTTAGATTCTGATAAAATTTATAGTAGTTTACACTTTTACAAAAATACGATAGGGTTTGGAGAATAGACAATGAATAGGAGAAAAGAAAAGAGAAGAAACATTCGTCAAGATCGTCGAGTTTAGCTTGTGGATTTCGTCGGGTGTGATTCCTTCAAGGTATGTGAGTTTACGTAGCATTGGGTTCATTTAGCCACGCACCAAACATGTTTTAATCAGTGTAATTTTTCCTAAAAAGATTGAGTATTTGATGAACTTGAGTTGTATTCTTGAATTGCTTTTATTTTTGAATTTGGGATGAGATTGACGAGTTCTTGAAAGCATAAGATAAATTATTATAGTTTCGTTGAGTTAGATTCTTGTGTAGATGTTATGTGTACCTGAATCTAAAGAGGTATTGACAAAAAAGAATCAAATTTAAGCGAATTGGGGCTAATAAATAAACAAGGAAAAAGTAAGGCAAAACAAGGTACCAGGTCCGCGACATGGACATGTTCCTTAGGATTGTAAAAAATCTTCTTTGCGTTGCGGGGTTGTCCTCAAAATTTATTTCATGACCAAATAATTTAATGCATCTCTGCATCACGAACTTGCTTCTGGACAATGATTTCTTGATCCTTTATGATTTTTCACTATCTAAAATTACCCTTAAAGTTTATGAGATCTTTCCTATAATATATCACACTCCTTGAATCCATTATTTCATTCCAGGATTCGTTAAAAGTCAGGTCAAGAAAATTTAAGAGAAAATTCAAGTGAAGTTAATAGAATCTTCCAAAAGTCTTTTACAAATGATTTAACCTTGTTTTAAGACTTGAGTTCAAAGTGAGTAAAGCATAAAGTGTAAACAGTAAACATGGAGTTCATTTCTTCAAAAGTATATGGGGACTATGTATTCGCATATGATTTAAAATGTTTTCACAGTAAAACAAGAAAAGGAAACCTTGATTTCCATAAAGCCTCTCAACTAGTTTTTCAATAAAGAGCCTTTGAGCTAGTTTTTTGGAATGGAGCCTTTAAGCTAGTCTAAAGTGAGCCTTTGAGTTAGTTTTTCAGCGTGGGGCCTTTCAACTAGTTTTTCAGTAAAGAGACTTTGGGGTAGTTTTCAGTTAAAGATTAAATGCTTTCACAAAAAAGCAAAAGAGAACACTTTGATTTCCAATATAGCCTTTGAGCTACTTTTTTGAGCAATTATTTCAAATCACATAAAGAACTATGATTATTAAAAACATTAGATCTAGTATAATATTTTAAAAGTATTATTAAGAATAGATATAGGGTAGTGTTTAGACATCTCATAAACCCCATAAACCATGTAGCTACCATGGTTTGGAAAGGGTCATCCTTTAGATGATTGCATTAGTGCTTTTTAGCATAGACTAGTGGATCCACTTAGTAACTCATGTTCTGTACTCATGGAAAGGTATAGGACGACCCTAGTAGCATAAGGCACAATTTTGTACCATCACGATAGCTTTTAAGTGATGGTTGTCGATTAGAAAAAATCCCATATTAATATTTTGTATTTTTTCATACATGAGAAAGATTTTTAATGTTCATATACAAACAGAGTTCATAATGTATCTTCGCATACATACAAAGTTGTTATTATATTTCCGAATACACAGAGTTGAAAACCATGATTTAAAGCTCTTCTTGATACTACATTTATTTACGCTGCTTTTTATTGTAATCAATTGAGTTCAGTTGAACCAGGTAAATTGTTCAGTCACTTTCAACCTTATGCCTTGTTTTAGAATTCCCCTCGCATACATCTACATTCAATGTACTGATGCAATTTGACATGCATCTTCTTATGAAGCACACACAGGCAAGCGAAATCAGTGTCCAGTGCATCATTGATCCTTTTGAGAAATCAGAGTCAGTTGGTGCATCTCCGTGATTGTTCATGTATCCCTTTGGTTATGCTTTATTTTATTGCTTATTTATTTCGGTTATTAGTATGATCGAGGGTCTTTTTGCCACATCCCTCAGAGTTTTGAGGCTTCATCGACAGAGTTAGTTGATGTTAGATCATGACTCGTTACTTTTCCTTTAAGTTAAGTTGAGATTTGAGTTGCCATTTTGTCCTATGTTAATGTTGACTTATAATACATTTTAATTTATATTCTTAGAATTTAATTTCACTTGTTTAAAATTATTTATCTTGAGTAAAGTCTTCTGTTGTGTAAGAAAGTCAGGCACATAATTCTCTTGGGCCATCAATGATTCTAGAGTGCTAGCCTCACCCAGGGTGTAGGCTCAGGCTTTACATACTTTGTATCAAAGCACAAAGTTCAAGAGTCATAGTGAGTCTATGAAACCATTTTTTTTGACTCCTAATTATCCATCTGAAGTCCGCCACATCTATAATTAGAAGGCTACAACATTTAGGAATTTCCTTCACTTCATTCATACTAATTTTGTACGTTACAATTTTATCTCTAAAAAATTTCTTTCTACTCGTTCTTACACGTAACTAATTGTGAATTAGATTATTTTGGGAGTGACTTTATGAGGTGTTTCATTCCTCGTGAGCTAACAGAATCGAAGAGTTAATTGCTAACATGAAAAGCAGGATGAGTTTATTTATAGTTAGTTTACTCGTTTGTTAAGTAAGGAAAGTAAGGCAGCCACGTTGATAGGTTACATGGGCATAGAAAGGTTGATGATCCATGTGCAACAACTTGGGTATGAAAAGCTGAACGATAGAGAAAAGTTTAGGAATAAGAGGTCTAAGACATCACATAATGAATTCAGGCAGAAAAAGAGTAAGATGAACCGGTCGTGTTTCCAACATAAGCAAAAAGGACATGATATAGCATCTGTTATGCACCTACAACAATTAAAAAATGTGAGTACATTAGTAAGAATTCTCAGAACTTTAGAGCTAGACCTGCATATTCGCAATCTAGTAAAAGAACAAGGCGGGTATGAGACTCTTGCATTTTCTATTGTGGTAAGGAAACAACTTGGGATATGTCGTGATTGGCTCCACTAGTTACTTTCAAGTGTGGCTAACCGTTCATTTATGAGAGTTTCTAAGAGAAGACAATTGTAAGGGTAATGGGAATAGGAGTTTCACTCTTCTTAGTTTGCCTCAACAGAAGAGATGGCACCTAAACTGGGCTATTCTGGCATGTTAAGAGGATTGAAATTTAAGAAAGAGGATTCACCAAATGTTGTCACTGGCATGGTCCAACATCAATAGATTTTTGAACTCGAGTAGTCAATTTCCAGTAAACCAGCTATAGAATTGAAGAGAAATTCAACAGTGCCTAAGGGTCGTTTTATTTCGCACCTTAAGGCAAGAAAATTAGTTGCTAAGGGGTGTCTCTATCACTTAATCAGAGTTAATAACTCATGTGAGGAGATACCTCCTATTCAGTCACTTTCATTACAAAAAGAGTTTCCAAAAGTATTTCCAGATGATTAACCCGGAGTCCCTCTTGAGACAGATGAACTTCGGTATGGAAATTCTCCTAGATACTCATCCTATATCTATTCTGATATATAGAATGGCACCAGTCAATTTTAAAGATCTTTAAGAGAAGTCGAAGGAACTATTAGATAATGGCTTTATTCTACCACTTGTCTCACCTTGGGGCGCTTTGGTCTTATTGTGAGAAAGACCGATGGTTCCTTAAGGATATGTATAGATTTCCGTCAGTTGAACAAGGTTACCATAAAGAACAAATATTCTCTTCCAAGAATTTTTGTCTTATTCGATCAAATTCAGGGTGCCACCTGTTTTTCTAAGATAGATCTCATATTTGGCTACCATCATTTTAAGAGAAAGGGAATGTGACATTCCAAAGACAGCTTTCAGTACCCGTTATCGTCAATATGAGTTTCTTGTCATGTCGTTCATTTTAACTAATGAACATGAAACATTAATGGACCTTTAAATAGAGTTTTCAAACCTTATTTAGATATGTTTATTTTCATCTTTATTGAGGATATACTAATCTATTCAAGGAATAATAAAGATCATGCTAGTCATATCATATTAGTTCTTAATACTTTGAAAGATAATGAGTTATATGCTAAATGCTCTAAATGTGAGTTTTTTCTTTAGTCTCTGGAATTCTTAGGCCACATTGTGTTTTGAGAGGGAACTAAAGTTGATACTCAAAAAACTGAGGTAGTGCAAAATTGACCTAGACCCATATCTCCAATTGATATGAGGAGTTCCATTGATTTTACTGGATATTATAGAATGTTTATAGAGTTTTTAGCGTCACTTTTGTCCCCTTGGACCAAATTGACTAAGAAAATAGTGATCTTTTAATGGATTGAAAATTGTTAGAAAAACATTGAGGAATTGAAAAAGAGATTGATTACTACCACAATTTTAACCTTACCAAAAGGTACTCAAGGTTTAGCTGTGTATTGTGATGAATATAAAGTTGGTTTGGGTTGTGTCTTAATGCAAAATGACTAAGTTATAGCTTATTTCACCAGAAAATCAAAAGTTTATGGGAGAAACTATACGAGAGATGACTTAGAGTTTTTTCTCATTATTCACTTTGAAGATATTGCATCATTATTTGTATGATGTACATATTGATGCATTCATTGATGACAAGAGCCTTTAATATGTGTTCTCTTAGAAAGAGATTAATCTCAGACAAAGGAGGTGATTACAATTACTCAAGGATTATGACATGAGGATTCTTTATCACGCAAGTAATCTAATGTTGTTGTTGATTCCTCTAGAAGGTTGTCTATGAGTAGTGCCGCCCATATTAGGAAGAAAAGCTAAAGTTAGCAAAATATGTGCAACCACTTGAACGCTTAAGAGTATGACTAATGGATTCCACAGAAGGAGTAGTAGTAGTGTTGAATGGGGATGAATCTTCATTACTGTCAGAGTGAAAGAAAATCAAGACTAAGATCCCATTTTGTTTGAATTGAAGGCAAATGTTCAGAAGCAAAAAGTATTGTCTTTTGAACAAGTGGGAGTGGTGTATTGAGATATCAAGGTAGTTGTGTGTACCATTGGTGGGTGGACTCAGGAGGATCACGGAGGAAGCTCATAGCTCCTGATATTCCA